>JASCZI010242498.1:1582-19754 GCA_036250425.1 Stylosanthes scabra | reverse complement strand
GAATATATAAGGATCCTTGGTTAAAGAATTTCAACCCTATAACCCTCTATCAGCAACGAAATTCACAAGCAGATCTCAGATGGGTATCACAACTCTTAGATGATAACAAACAGTCCTCGGTGGTGGTGGATCAGCGATGTAGGTTGTAAATAGAGATAGAGACGGGTGAGAGAAGAAGTTGTAAATAGAGTTTGTTTTGTTGGTTCATAGGTTAAAAATGGTATTGTTTTCCTATATTTATTCTTATATTAATCTAATTCCTATATCACAGACTCACAACTAATTGAATGGGCTTTTTTGTATATACTGTACCACTGAATGAAACAAAATAAAAGAGGAATAAACTGCAAAAATATTGAAAAATATAAGTAACTAAGAAATTTTAGCCCATAAAATAGTCAACAATTAACAGTAAAAATAAACATCTAAAACTAGAAATAATAAGAATATTTAAAGGTTTGTCTTCAACTTATAGATATAAAAAATTCCCATAGAAAACATATTTTACCTCTTACATTATACAAAAATTAATGTAGACACCCGATGTAGACTCCATATGTTTTTACGGAAACCAACTCGAAAGTATCATTTTGGCTCTCACCTACTTTAAAAATTTACAAATCCATAAACATTTGCAACTTTTATCATTTTTAAGTAAATTAAAATATGCTTTCCTTGATAAATGATTTTTTCTATTTATTTTCAATAAAAAAATTTTTTTTCGGATCCACACTCACACGTACAAAATCACATGTGCCACAAATTATTAAAATTATCATAGTTAACGACCATAAAACAAACATACAAACTCACATGTTAACCAACATATGATCCAAATGAGACTCGTATCGACACAAAGTTTTTTTTTTTGCTTTTACTTTCTTGCTCATTTTTTCTACTTGGGCTTGATTTTCACATACTTTTGGTATTGTTGCACTTTTATTTCATCTATAAAGAAGTGGAGCTCACAACTTTGCCTTTTAAAATCATACAATAGAACTATGCGCAAATAGCAAGCTCTATCCAACACAACTCAAGCCCACAAGCTGACATTGCACCTCACGTGACACACTACATGCCTGGTTGAGTAAGGGGCCCCATATGTAACTTAAGAGAATTTTACTTCTCTTCTCTATATGGATTTACCTCTTCATCGAATAAGAAACATTAAAACATATATGGAATTAATTTCTACGAAATCCTACAAAATTTTAAGCATTTATGAAATTCCAAAATGTAGAATACAATATGTAAAGGTTTTAGTCAACAGTCAACATGTACAATTAATTTTCTTTTCCTTAACGTTATTGCCACATAGGCTAACTTCATCTATATAAACCATAGGCATAATTCACATTTCATGCAAGTTATCAAATATTCAAATCCCCTCCCCACCCAAAAAGAAAAAAATTGTAGCTCTTGAAAGCATTAGATTTTTCAAGATGGATAACGACGATGTTGATGAAGATGAACACACATGTGTTCATATGAACATGTGAGATATATATCAGAACAATAAAATATCACAATATTCCACTGGTGGCACGATCTTGGTGACATTTTCAATGTTCCTAAAGATTTGGGAGCACTGAAACGCCACGTTGACCAAAACCCTCTGATGGAACCTATTTATTGTATCTTCTCATTCTGGGGGGTTTTGCTTTGCGAAGCCTTGTTGTTTCTTACAACAAGGTTAGCTTGGTTAAGTTCATTCTGAGTGGGTTAGCTATAATTAGGCTTTGTAAGGAGTTTTAGGGATGATGGCTTGGGTTCGCCAAGATCATGAAGAAAGCAAATGAAGTAAGAGCTTTATGTCCGCCTAAAAGTGAATCCTCTCAATTAAATTTTTATTTGATATTTCAAACCTAAGTTCTTATGATCTAGTCTTTGACATGTGATGATCAGAAAGATTAAATGGTAAGAAAATTGAATGAATTTAATTGAAAGAATTTTGTAACATAATCACATGCCCTTATTCACGTTGTGTGGATCGGGTTGTGTTATGAATTATTTAAGGTTTTGACTCGAATTTCGATTGTGCATTCATCATAAATTATGGAACATGAAACTTTTTTATCCAGCGCAGCAACTCAACACCAACGCGGAAGATTTTATTTGTTTTTCACAAATTGTATCATGTATACTCTTTAAATGGCTAAACATAAAGATAATAATATCCTATTATGTCTTTCCATATCAAATCATATATTCTAAGTACATTTTTATATTTTCTATTTATTAAGGTAATAAAATTTGGATTTTACTATATAATCATCGCAATACAATTCATGTGCGATCATTGATCGTCCAATACAATTCAACTAGCATGGCTAATTTGTCAGCTATTAATGTAAATATTACTAATCCTAATGCGGGGGAAGAAGAAATTCTCATAATTTTGGATGCCTCTAAGATTAAGAGACGAGCTAGTGTGATTACTACGATTCTCTCGAAGCTCTGGAACCACCACAATTTTCAAAAAATATTTGAAGGCATTGCTCGTACCCTAGATTTGGTTGTCCATTCGGCTATGAGCTTGTTTCAAGAATACCTCCAATATCATCCTCCTTAATTTTCCCTTTCATTTATGTATTATCTCTCTTTTAGTCATTTACATTTTGATGTTTTGATTGTGTGGAGATCCCATTTTTTTTGTTACCTTTTGGTTGTTCAAATTGGACACATCCCTTCATGTATTCATTTTGTTACTCTAATAGAATGGAATACAACTGCTTTTGATTAAAAAAAAAATGACACATTCTAGTCCTAATTCTAATATAATTTTTAATAATCTCACTCTGATGAATGATCAATACTTACTTATGAATTAAATCATAAACACTTAGTCTAGGGATGACAAAATTCTCCATATCCACGGGTACCCACTTTAATTACCCGCGACGAGGAGGCTAATGGGGACTTGCGAAACCCCCATGGGGACGGGGACGGGGATAGAGGTATCCACCCATGGGGACCGCGAAATTCCCGCGAAGGATGTTATTACATATTTGTCTTTACATATATGTATAAAAATTAGTATTTTTTTATATATTAGCAACATATTTTCATTTTATTTTGTATGTTTGAGATTTTATATGTATATAGATATTAAATTTGTGTTTCAATTGTATTTTAATATGGTAAATTTTATTTTCTCATACTAAATTTTAATATATTTGTGTTATTTTTTAAAACAAATATAAAAATTAATATCCATGAATACTCGCGAGTATCTGCAAAATCCGCAGGGATTTATAAATAGAAACCCGTGATGAAAATGGAACAGGGACAGGAGGCAATTTCATAAATGGGGACGAGGGCGGGAGATGGGTACCCGCTCCACACATACCTATTGCCATCCCTATTTAGTCTTTTTCGTTCAAACACTTTTTGTTGTACTAAGATTCCACTTGTTATGTATTAGATGTTACTATATTCCCTATTGATCCTAAAAGCTTCCCAGAAAAGCATCCATTGAAACGGTGAAACGTATTCACAAATCACAAACTCTGTTACCTCCATTATTGGCGTCAACTTGTATACGTCAGTGATATACCATTAAATGTAACAAAATAAAAGAAGAATAGATTGAAAACATATTGAAAAATATAAGTAACTACCAAATTTTAGCCCATAAAATTGTTAACAATTAACATTAAAAATAAACATCTAAAAGTAAAAATAATAAGAAATTTAGACAAAAACTAATAATAAAAAAATTTAAATATTAGTTTCCAACTAAAACGTATAAATATATTTTTTTAATTAGATTTTCTTAAAACTACGAAGTAACTCGAAATGACATCGGATCAACTTAATAATTTTATAAAGAGTATGGTAAAGTATATTTTTTTGTCTGTGAAGTTTGTTAAAAATTTTAAAAATACTCCTAAGGTTTATTTGTTTCAATTTTGTCTCAAAAGTTTTTGATTTGCATCAAATATACCTCTAATATTTAGATTTTCAAAAAATTTTGGACAAAGTCAACAATAATATTTGACAATTAAGTGTTATTATTACATTGATTTTGCATTTCTTGAAAAACTAACTGTCAAGGTATATTTGATGCGAATCAAAAACTTTTAGGACAAAATTGATACAAAATAAAATTTAAGAATATTTTTAAAAATTTTTTCAAATTTAGAGTAAAATATATATTTTACCTTTTTATAAAATTTTCAAACCCTCTCATAGTATATTATTGAATTTTTTATCCTTTTAAGTATTACCTATAATTACCTAAAAATTTTCAAGACTAAAGATCAATATTGTATAAATTTAAAGAAAAAATATGTGAAGTACAAAGAATCACCCTTATAACCCAAGATGCATTGAAAAGTTTGTAAACTTAAGAACCTAGTTAGATGATATATTTAAACTATGAAATCTAGTTCTAAGATGTGATGTAAAGAATACTAAGTATCATCAACTATTATCAAATGTAGGACTCTAGCTAATGTACGTGGGAATGGGTCGAGTCGAGTTAAACTTTGATTTAGACAAAGCTTGATCTATATCATAAATATGTGGTCCAAGTTTAAGTCTGTTACTGTTTGTAGACTTCTTTTTAGGCTCAAGTTTTTTATTCATCAATCTTAACCATTGTAACCCCAATATTTTTACAACCATTCGCAAGTCTCAATTTTTTAATTCCTAGGGAGAACGACCCGAGTGAAATACTCTCGGTATTTTTTGTTGCAAACTTGTAACACTTTTCTAAATCTCGATTTGCTTGCTTTTGCATCGGTCGGAACTATACTCGTAATATAAACTTGATTTTTGGATCATTTCTAACTGACCAAAGCGGGCGCGTCAGGGGTGTTGGCTTTAAAGATCTCAAAGCCTTCAATTTGGCTATGTTAGCCAAGGTTGGCGGATTCTCAAAAGACCTAGCTCTCTTCTCAGCAAAGGCAGATACATCCCACACTCTAATTTTCTAAATGAGGTCATTAGCAATCACCCCTCTTGGGCTTGGAGGAGCTTACTTGAAGGTAGAAAAGTTTTAGAGAAGGGGCTACTATGGAGAGTAGGTAATGGCTCAAGAAATAGGTTCGCCGGAAGCTGTCCTCTCCTCTACTCTTTCTCTGATTGAGGAATATCACAATTATCACCCACCATGACCATGTCCTAGCCACCTCTCTTCTTAGCTTTCGAGCTTCTCGTTTCCCTTTCATATTTTCGGTTCAGTTTTTATTAATCTTTCATTATTGCTAAGCGGAGTTTCCACATTTCTTTTCTTATTTGTTGTACAAGATTGGAACCTACCCTAAGGTAACCATTTTATTACATCAATGAAATGTCTTTGAAAAAAAAAAATGTATCAGTAATTAATATTTAAATAACGTAGCAATTAGCAAAGCAAGCATCTAGCTGCTAGTATTATTCAATTCAAGAGTTTATAATTATATTATATTATATTCTATGTAAACTTATTATTATTATGTTCTGCTTAGCTTCTAGAAAGTATGTTCGATCTATGCTTGTATAGCACTGATTGGCTGATCAAAGATACAAGAATTAATTAATTAGTAGAAATCTTTCAGGTCTAAAGACCTCTCACTCTCAAGGCAAATGGCTAGCTTGGCTTTATTTTTTGTCCCAAAATGTTCCTACAAAATAAAAGAAAAAGGGCCATCATCAATTAATATATTATTATTTGAAGGATTTAACTTGAATAAAAAAAATAGAACAACCTAAGAAGGGTACACAGAATTATAGGAGAATGGTATTAATTAATTAAATTATTATTATTATTATTATTGTCAGTTAGTTATAGGGGAAAGGCTTGTATCAAACGTTATGCCATAGAATCTGTAAATCTGTAAAAGAAAAAGAAAGATTTAAAAAATAAATAAAAAATAAAAACTCAAAGATAAGGAACTTTGGTTCCTTTATTTGGTCTATTTATTGGCAATGATGGTGTGTGATGAATGAATACACTTTTTTCAGAACAAGCTCTTCTGATATCTCCAATAATAATCAGATTGATACAAAATGTCACCGGTTGGATTACCACCTGGGTTTAGGTTTCATCCAACAGATGAAGAGCTTGTTAATTATTATCTAAAGAGGAAGATCAATGGCCAAGAAATTGAACTTGATATCATTCCTGAGGTTGATCTCTACAAATGTGAACCATGGGAATTAGCAGGTTTCAATTTTTTTTATTAATTTATTTTTTTGCCTTCTTTCATACAATAATTAACTTTAGTTTTCCAAATTATTATTTTTTTCTTGTTGAAATCATAATTTCTGAAGTTAGCTAGTCAACTAAATTAACTTGAAACGAATTATACATTATTCATGTTTTTAATTCTCTTTCTTCTTTGTTTTTTCCTCCTTTTTTGGTCTTTTTTTCTCCCTCAAAAGGATAATATTTGAACATCACTAGAATTCAACTAAAAATATTACTCAAAACGAGTTAGTACATTCACATTTTCTTTTTATTCCTAGTACATTCACATTTCTAAATTCAAGCATAAAAGAATTTTCTTTTTTGAATATCTTACCAAAAACAATAATAATTGTAACTCACAATAATCATGAGGGGAAAAAAAAATTAAAACTCTATATATCTTTTATGGATCATCTAGTAGCCATCTTCTTTATATTATATATTGATTTTCAAATTCACATTGTGAACTGCCATGAATTGATTTCTGTGTTTTACTTTGTTCTCCTCAAACAAATTGCAACTTAATAAAGCAATACATAGTACTTTATCCATGTAAAATCATCATGTACATTTTGACCTCTTCAATTGGACGTATCATAATGAATTTGTATCTAAAATTCAAACATTTTTCATGTTTTTAGAGAAATCATTTTTGCCAAGTAGAGATCCAGAGTGGTATTTCTTTGGACCAAGGGACAGAAAATACCCTAACGGTTTTAGAACGAATAGAGCAACGAGAGCAGGGTACTGGAAATCAACAGGTAAAGACAGAAGAGTTTCATGTCAAAGTAGACCAATTGGTATGAAAAAAACTTTGGTTTATTACAGAGGAAGGGCTCCTCAAGGAATCAGAACTGATTGGGTTATGCACGAATATCGCCTTGATGACAAAGATTCTGAAGATACGTCTGGTCTACAGGTATTACTTTCGTATTTTATATCAATTCTATACATTTTATCATCTTTATAGGCTTAATTAATTGTCACTATTGTCATATGTTCTTATAAACGGAACGAACCTTAAGGTTTATTTAGTTGTTGCACCAAATGATTGAACATTCTTTTATAAGCTAGAGACTAGAGTTGGTTTAATAAACATTCAATCATTTACAATAAGCTATATATATTTAGGGTAAATTACATTAAACTGCTTTAAAAAAATATATTGAGTGTGCTATAAATTCATGAGAAGTCACACTGCAACTTATTCTTATCATTTTGTTTTTCAATTTTAATAACTTTTTCATAGTAAAGTAACAGACAGACTTAGTTGTTAGCTAGACTTGTATAGTTAATTACTGTATCAGATCATGGGTTGAGCACAAATTTACAAGGCAGCAGTCTTTCATATATAGTTATTTTTACTATTTAAAAAAAAAAAGTTATTCACTGCTTAAAAAATATGAATGGCTGTGTTTTAATTAACTTAAAAATCATACTTTTATATTTTTTTACATATAATATTATCTAATTACGTTAACGATAAGTAAATAATATAAAATGAGATAATTTTAAACTATTTTAAATTTATTTTTTTTTATTGTCGTCTCCGAAAATTTTTATAATTAAGCTATGAATTTTGAGGTGGTGAATTAATTAAATACATGAATATAGATGAGTGTGTCAATTGAAGAGAATAATGCATGGTATGTCTTAGCAGTTTTTGGGTATAATTAAGGTGTGTCTCAATTTTATTAGGCCTTAGAGAAGCCAAGAAAGGAAATGGTAGTTGAAGAAGCTAGTGGGGAAGAATTAAAGACATGAATATGATGATGATGATGAATAACAGAATTGCAAAACTTTACATGTCACATCCTTCAAAAGTAAATGTTTTTGTTAGCTTTAAAACTATAGTCTTTGGTGGCCCACTTAACCCTTTTCTTACTTTCAGAAAATTAAACACCCTCTACTCTCTCTTTTTCTTGTGTGTGTACCCACACTTGTCATCACCATATATTTGACCTAAAAAGCATTAAGTTCCATGCTTAAGCCAATCACAAAAGCATTTTTCCTTCACTATTTTCACTATTATCCTATTATGATTAGGGTATATTTTAAAATTTCGACAATAATGAGATAACATATATATAAACTTTTATTTCTTATCAACTGCATTAAGTATCTTTAATTTTTATTAGCTCATCTTTTATACTAATAACGATATTTCACTCTTATTTTAATAATGAATATCACTTCTCTATATTTTCCATTGTTTTTCATATAAATATATTAAGCAATCACATACGAATATCATTAATATAATACGCAATAGCTAGTAGTATTATCTAAATGAGAGTGGTGATTAAGAGTCACAGTGATAAGAACAAATTAAGAATAAAGATAAGAATTATTATGGTTTCATAACTCCATGATTAATTGATAATTAAGAGTTCACAACAAAGAGACACTATATATAGAAGTATAACATGTTAAATTAGGACTTTAGAAGAACGTGTGTGAACAAATTGAATGCATGGCTTGCATGGGAAGCCATAATTACTTTTATATAATAGTAGTAGTATAGTTCCAACTCCTCTTCTCTCTCTTTCTCTTTCTCTCTCATCACTTTGTTTCTCTCACATGTTGCTTTCTCCATAAACGTATTGCTGACATATTCGTTGCTTGTGTTGCTCTAATACTTCTAAATGACAAAGTTCTTCTAATATATCCTCTTTTTTTTTTTGGAGTATTAATAATGTAATGAGACAAAAGTTCTATACTCCGATCCTTAGGATCCATTAAATATTATTTTAAACTATTCTTTTTAATTGTCATTGTTATCTTTGTTTTCATCATATCCCTGTATGCATGTATGTTATGTCTAGAATTATTAGATTCTATTTCAATAAGCCATGAATGAAGGGTTGTGTTTTGGCACCGCATAAAGCAGCTCCTTCTCCATCACTTTCTCTCTGTGTCGGTCACTTTTTACTTTATTCCCCAAAACCCCAAAATACACCATTTGATACTCATAGTGTACTAGTACAACATAGAAGATGTATAATAATAACAATAATTGAAATAATAATATTAAATAGAAAAGGTGAGGGGATATGAGGGAAAAAAAAACTAATCAATATATTCCAATAAAATAATGCATTACTTTATTGTTAGGGGTAAGATGGAATATAGTTTAATATGATAAAGGAATTAAATTAACAACATGTTAATATATGTTGAGCCCTTTTAGTAAGCTATGGTGAGTGTCTCCAAATTTCAACTTGATTACAAGAAAATGCAGAAGACATTTAGTATTCTATTTTGAATGTTCATTTCATGGATTAGTGTGTGAAGATCTTGTACTTTTAATTTTTATGGTTTGTATGGAGTTAGAGCCTCAAATTTTGACTAAAACTGTTTTTGACCATTGCAAATAGTATATATAAGGCTAAAGAAGACTAAAAGCAATTTGAGAAGAAATTAAAATATGTTAAATTATTGGATCATCGTGATCATCATACTCAACAATCTTTGGTGCTATTACTTTAATTTTCTCTATACTACATTAGTTAATTATTTTTAATCCGAATTAACAACTAAATCTTATCCTTGTTATTAAAATACTTTATAATAAATTATTTCTATGTTTAAACTATTTATATTTAAGAATATTTAGAACACAATAGAAAATCAGTGCAAAATAGTTCATAAATATTCCACTTTATAATTTTAAAAAAAATAGTAGGATAATATTAGATGTAATAAGAATGTACTTGTCATAAAGAATGAAGTCACTTCAGAAAAATCTAAATGAAGTTCAATTAGCACTAATTAACTAACAAAGCTTAATTATTTATTTCAGGATACTTATGCATTGTGCCGAGTGTTCAAGAAAAATGGAATATGTTCGGATGTTGAAGAGCAAGTAGGGCAATGTAGTAACATGTCATCACTAATTGAGAGCTCTCAAACCATAATCAATAACAATAATAATGAGTATTGTGAAACCATGTCACCAGAGATGGCAGGGGTTTCATCTTCATGTTTGGAAGAGGAAGACAAAGATGATTCATGGATGCAGTTCATCACAGAAGATGCATGGTACTCTTCTAATCCACCAAATATGGTTGGTGCTTCTTCTGCTGCTGCTGAACAAGTTTCACATATTACATTTACAAACTAATATATTATTTTTCAACATTATTATTGGTGGTCAATAATTATATATTAATCATCTCATCATATATATAGTAATTAATAAAAAAATTATTCAAATACTTTTAATTTACACCATAATTAACTTATTTTTAATTATACTATTTATATTAACATTTTTATTTTACTCTAATTATTATGGTTAATTAATTGGTGAGGATGGTTTGGTTTGTTTTTTTTTTTATAGTTTTGGGGTGGGTTTGTTAATTAATTAGAGGTTATATATTATTATGGATTTTTGTACTAACCTCATCTCGAGGTTAAGTGGGTGTTACATGTGGAATAAAGAAAAAAACTACCACACTCAAAGTGTAAGTTTCATTTTTTTTTCCTCTCCCTGTGGAAGGGATTATAGCAATGAAAGGCAATTGAATATAATACTATAGTTCAATGAAAAAATATGGCTACCACTTTTTAATGTGCATCTTCTTCTCTTACGATAATTTATGTAAAGGCATTCAAAACATTATTATGTGTATTGGAGTTCGTTAATAAGCATTATGCTGAGATATATGCTTACCAACACCCTCCCCATCACAAGAAATTTGAGAAGTTTGTTAAAGAATAAAGATATATGTTAGTTAGTGGGTTCATGACTTAACCCTTTCAGCATGGTTAATAACATCATCCTAACAATTTTTAAGGAAGACATAAGTTATTTATGTCAATTTTTTTCTTCCTAGCTAGCTACTTCATTCCTAGGCTAAAAGATATTGTTATATATGTTGTGAATATTTAAACAAGAAAAATTATTAGGTGTTTTGATAACAAATAAAAACTCTTATACTTATATGATAAGTTATTTATAATAAAATGATTTTTAAATATGTGGTATGAGTTGATTGAATTTATTCCAACCAACATATGTTTGGTTAAAAAAATAAAATAATAACAGATCAACATGTCCATACATCGTAATGGTATAGCTCCACTAAAGAGTCCATTTTTAAGAGTTACGAGGGGCAACTAGTGTTGAATACATTTTGTTAAACAATAGTCATGTAAACTTATCTTTTATATTGGATAAGTTACGGCAAGGGATAAAAATGTACCAATTCTAATACCTTAAATGATATGTTGCTAAGAGGGGACGAATCTGTGCTCTCTTTTTCTATCAGGTTTTCGTCCTTCTTCCCACTGGTTAGGTTTATTTTGACAGAGTTTTTAAGGATGCAATTTTTCTCCTAACAATATATTTTATCCCTAATGTTTTTAAAAGCTTTTAAGTTACTCTCAACATTTAATTTGATTCAATTTAATTCTTAATGATAAAAATTAATTTCAGTTTTACCTTTTGTGTTAATTTTTTAACAGTAAACTGTTAGTCAATTTTATATTTCCCATTTTACCCCTATCTTCACCCGCATCATCAACATTATTACCACCACCATCATCGTCATTACCATCAATGTCACAAGCCACCATCCCACCCGTTCCACCCCATCATGAACCATTGCACCTTCCATAATTACTTATCCCAAAACACGAACATGCCCACATACATATACTCCTCCTCGCTGCTCCTACTATTCGTGCGTCATTCTGCCTTAAGCTGCTACCCTGTGGTTGTGCATCTCTTCCCCAAATGGAGATTGCTTTCCCTTTCTAATCTAAGTGCAAGTAGTACAGTCAGAATTGGATTACGACCCTACATGCCTGATGGGAAGCCAATGATTGCTCCAGGTCTCTCACATGTTTACCTTAGCTTGCCTCAGGACATGAAGGGGGAGGGCTTTCAATGGCTCAAGGAACTGCTGAAATGGTTGCTAATATGGTGTTGGGCCATCCAACAAAGGTTGATTATGCACATTTTGCTATGAATGGAGGATGTGTAGTAGTTTAGGCATAAATGTTTCCACGCTATCAAGCACTCCTAGCAAATGCAATTTCAATAACTCAGAGATCTGATCTAGTTAATCAGTGATGATGATGATGATGTTGTTGATAGAGGAGGAGACGATGGTGGATGGGTGGTGATTTTGCTGCTATTGTTTTTGGTTTGGGGGGAAGATTGAGTTATTAAGAGAGTGAGGTGAGTGGAGGGGTAAAATGGAAAAAATAAAGTTAGACTATCAGATTGACCATAAAAAATTAATACAAATGATAAAATAAAGAATAAATATAGTCCATACATCCATTCATGTATTTTCACACGTTCACAAGTCAAGCACATAAATAACGAAGTTTAATATAGAAGATTTGAGCACAAAATAGTGAAATCTAGCACAACAATTTTGAACCACAACAAAAAAAACAAGAGTTGTTTTTGTTGGAATGAATGCATGTACATGTAGTGTTATCGTAGAATTAAAACTAATTTTAAATCTTGAAGATAAAATTGAATCAAATTAAACGTCAAAAGGTAATTTTGAAAACTTTCGAAAACATTAGAGACAAATAACATACTTTACCTTAATATATACTTTGATTGTTTTTATTTACTAAGGTTTTTCTCATTGCATTTTCTTTAGTAAGATTCCAACGAGACATATTCCTGTCGGACATCCAAAGAGTGTTAAGAATATTCAAATATGGATGTTTTCATGTTTAACCAATTCGTCATGATTTCATTTAGAATAAATTGTAAATCACATCTATAGTGAGCAACTAAAGTGATACCCATCAAACGGTTGGGGAAAAATATTCAAGAATACAATTCAATTAAAAGAACAAGAAAAATGCATAATACAATCGTTGAGAGAGCTCCTTACACTATCAGATATCTTTCTTCCCAAGCAAAATTTTCAGACTAAAGCATCACCAATAAAACACTCTCTCCTTCAACTTACCTAGTCATGTGCAAACAAATGTTTTTCATATCTCACACCTTCCATTTCTCAAATTCTTCACAGCTTAACAAGAAAGAGCTTGCGTTTCGATGTCCGCCACCTCCAAATTCCTTAACAGAGAGAGCAAAAGCGCATTAGCTACAAGTAGGGCCCTACAGCAAGCAACAAGCACAAACCTGATAAAAGAATAACCTGTGAGATTGGTGTTGTATCTTCATTTTCCACACTTCTCAGACTTATTTTAAACTTGTGATCATTTTCAAGCTCTGGTACTTTATAAACAATAGCTCCAATACCCCTAAAATTACAAGTGGATCGCAAAGATGAGATATCAATTATCAAAACATTGAAAGTAATCATATTTATTTTGGGTTGACACAAGATAATGAGAATATGAAACTCTATAAACTTGCGAAACAAGTTTCAGATCCTGCAACCAGTTCTATAATTTCCTAACCATCCAGGCTCCAGCTAATCCTTTAGAAATTCTAGATAAGCTCTCTTACAGAATGTTGAATTGAACTCAAAGAACAAACCATGACATTATCCTCACGTCACTCTGCTTCTTAAGGATGTATCTCGTGAAAGATAATCAGAGTGAAGCTTCCTATCTTACAACCTCTCTTTACCAACTTTTTTTTCCCTCCAGAAAACCATGGGAAAAACATGTGAGAATTCGTGGATTAACCAATTACACTGAAACCTGTTCATGCCACAAAAATAAAAGAAACACAATGATATCTAAATTATTCTATCTAGCTTATCATAGCTACCGTATGCCACATGCCATAATCAATATCCTCTTCTGCCTCAACTGTGACTTCACATATCTTGCACATATCATATATTTGATATTGAGTTCCTAACTTCCTATTCATACTTCTCAGCTTCCTCCCTGCATTTTGTCATCTCCACACACCCAATCCCTTCAGCATGGCCATCAAGAAGACAAGGTGCGAGAAGGCATTTCCCCGAACAAGTTATGGCTCATCACCCCACTCAATGATTTCTCAAACCAACTCAGCTAGTCAGTTAGCATGAATTCTGAGCCACCTTCTGCAATGTTTGTTGGGCAGAGGATGGATAGTCATTTAACCAAGCTTTAACCCAGTATCCCAAAGCCAATTTTAAGTTTATAAAACCCATATTATTTTCAAGTTTGCCATGTATCCTCTATAAAAGTTACTGCTAATATGATATAAGTAAATAAAAAATTAACAAACCTTAACTTCATTTTATGGCTTTTAACAGCTAGCTGATTTCCCAATTCACTCCTTAACTCTGAAAGTGTTGTATCTGCATCAACAGCCTGCAAGTGCATTCAGATAAAGTTGTTCTTAGTGACAAGATTTTTACATATCATCTATGATCTCCTTTTGATCAAGCAAAAGAAAAGGTGTTAGTAGATCTACAAAGCTTATATCTAGATGCTAGGGGGAAAAAACATAAACAAGGATATATAAGGACAAATTTATAGAAACTAACTTTGAAATTAACATAAATGTATCCATGTAGGAACAACATGAAAAAATTCCAAAATCTGAAAACATCAAGCATACCAGACAACGTCCAAATGCATCATTTCCAAGAGCAATCTCATATGACTTGGAGAGGCAATCATCTATTAATTTTTGCTTCCGTGATAAGCTCTCCGTGCCTTGACCAGTAACGAAATCCAAGTCCAAGGAAAGCAACTGGCATTATTCAAAAAAAAAATCTCAGCTTCATATTATCCATATGACCACAATAAAATAATTCAATCTTGTTAATTGTTATCCATATCTATTCTTCAATAAAGATCCTCACAATTTAACCCCAAATCCCATCAATTCAGTATAGCAAATCATATACTTCCTTAATTAACATATGCTAGTAGCCAATTTTTAGAAACTAAATCCTTATCATAACTTAATTAAATTTCTAACACCATGTCACTAAGATACAAGAAAGTTACTGAAACTAGGGGAAAACAATTTAAGCAAAAAATCACATGGCAAGACGAATACTTACTTGGTCAAACATGGAAGGATTTTTTGTGAAATCAAACTCAATTTTCAAATCATTGAGTCCACTGCTAAAAGCTTTACTGTTATGGAGTTTCCACCTCCAAAGATCCGCATCTTCAATGTACCGAAAGATTTGGCGAACACGCTCGAATTCATCAAGCACAGAGCGATGCTTAACAGCATCATGATTGATGAGCTTCTCTTTGAAGTAATCAAAGGCAATGGTAGCCCCACTCCTCTCCATATCAATCACTTTATCAACATTCTCAGCCACCAAATTCTCACTCCCTAGCCTCTCAAGTGCAGTCTTGTGATGGTCCAAAACCGTCACTCTACATACAATATGACAATGATATTAACATATGAAAAATTATTTGGAAGCAACTTAATACTTAATTATAGGTCTAATTTCTGCACGGAGAAAATTTTATATTTTTTACATTTTTATATTTTTAAAAAATAATTTTTATGATTAAACTTTTTACACGTATTAGAGCTATAATTAGGCTTATGAATTAGTTCTCGCTATCAAAACTCTTAGCATATTCGTAAGGATTATTCCAGCGACAAAAGCTCAAGCAAGGTGGGAATGGAGGAAGAGAGTAGTACCTTTGAACTTTGGAGGAAACATGGTGAAGAAAATCAGGAGGGCCAACGAAATCGAGAAGGTAGAGATGGGAGATTTGAGTGAGAGGAAGATCGTGGGTGGTGAGAGGACGGTAGACGGTGTTGGGGAAGAAGAGTGAAGGCAGAGAAGTTGCCTTGAAATAGAGGTGTGCCGCCAGAGCAGCAAAAGCACCGTCGGGACATGGGTAGTGGTAAAGTATTGCCGCTGCAGCCATTATACTTGTTCTTTTATTTTTGTTGTCAGCTTAATTAGAGGTGTTTGTTTGTTGGTTAGAGTGGATGTGGATAAATATGTTAACTTGTGAGCTTAATTAGAGCTTAATTTATATGTATGCTACAAGTGCTGAAGTGCTAAATATACGTATTAATTAGTTGGTAAGAGTGGATTAGATAAGTATGATAAATCATCTAAAGATTTTTATTGAATAATTTCGCATAAAATTAATTTTATTTGATATTATTTTGGTTTAATTACTGTGAATATATTAGGTTAGATAATTTTTTTTTACTTCTTTTTATTAAGTTTCAAACTATGAATTTTAATGTCCCACCTCTAGACACTATCCCAAAAACCTATGAATTTAAATCTAATCAAACTTTGTTTACATATTTATTCGATGGATATTGAGTTTCGAACTTAATGAATTACTATAATACTCGAGTGCTTGTGAGACTGGTCAGGGCTGAGTATGTCGGAACTACTTGGCTACTTGGTTTCTAGTATCTTTCTGTGACGGGGCTACTGGAAAAATGGTTCGATGTAAGGGGCTATTTGGCTTCTGAGTTCCCTCGTCGGAATCTGGGCAGAGCTTTGCCGGAGGAGTGGACAGGGGGCGTCGGGAGGGCCACCTGAAAGGACACTCCGACGCTCAACGTCGGCAGAGTATAAGAGGTTGTGGAGTGGGAAAATGAACTTAGCTTACCCTTTGATGACCTTTCCCTTTTATAGTGTGGCTTTGTGTCATTGGCATTAAGAATGAAGTTATTGCCATTAGTGGTGTGCATTGATGGTGAAGAGCTCTCATTGTGCATTATTGATGGAATTCCATAACTGTTGTCCTTTGGCCTTTTAGCTTCTAAGCAGCCTTAATGAAAGGAACTCAATGTGGAATATTCCTTTTGAGTTGCAGAAGTTGATTAGGGTTTGACTTTTGCCTCTTGTTGGGCTTAGGTTCATTTTGGCCCAAAGTGCAATGCTGCAGAAATGTTTGGACCTTAGAAGTATTGGGTTGCCAGATTCTGGGTTTAGGATTTGTCCAGAACAGTGCCTCAAACTCGTAAAGTTGGCTTACCGGGTTTGCGAGTTTCCTAAGCAAAACCTTAACCTAGAATGCCCGAAGCCTTCAAGAGAGTAAGTTGGTGATCTTGTAGGTACTTGCTTATAAGAAAATCGGTACCTTGGATCGTCAGGGAAGTCTCAAGCCCTTGGGAAGGCAACTTTGGGTTCCCTTGGTGGGATTTGTTGAAGTAGCCCAGTATCTCAATAGTCTAAGATTTCTAAAGTTTTCAAAGCAAGCATTGTTGGAAAGGAACACCGGAGGTCAGTAACTCGGTTGCTCTGATCATGTTTCGTTGGAGAGGAGTCTCGGAGGTCCGAAAGTCGGAGCTTACTTCCAAGGCTCTAAGAGAATGCCACGAACCCTTGAGAAGTAGTTTGAGGATTCTACTTAGCGAGCTTTAAGGAACACGAGAACTTGTTACCTTAGGTTCCTCGAGACAAGGCTCATATTAGGTATGCCCCAAGTCCATGAGAGGTAGCTTAGGAATTTTCTTTAATGAGCTTGACAACTCGAGACCTCGGTTTAATGGTACCTTCTTGAGTTACCGTATCGATGCCCTTGCCATGAATTTCCCAAACTTTTAGAAGGAGACTTGGTAATTTCATTTAGGCAAGCTGTTAAGGAGAACTCAGAATATTGGTATATGGGTACCTCAAGTTTCTGGCCGCCTACCCCAAGCATTGAGCTTTTTTAGGAAGCAAAAGAGTTTCTAGGGGGCGAAGAGGAGTGGTTAGCTGTGGAGAAACCCTCCGAGGCCAAAGCTTTGTTAGAACTAGTTTAGGAAGTGGTGACTTCCCTTTCTATTTTCCCTTTCTATTATCAGTCTCTTGGCTACCTAGTGGACATTACTGAGGTCCGTGGTTACCGAGGTTCCGGGGATTGAGGGATCCTTAATTGCCCATAGGTTTTGCTTTTAGTTTTAAAAACTTTACTACAAAAATTACCCTCTAAGGCAACCCTTGAAAAGTGAAGCCAAAAGCCTGAAAAAATGATGCCTTAGGCAAAGGCAACGCTTTTCAGGCTACAGAGACGCTTATTGGGTTGTTGCTTATACTAGCGTTGCCTATTCTCAAAGGCAACGCTTTTGGTACCTGTTCTAGACAAGCCCAAAGCCCATAATTTGGTAGCCTAATGACACTG
>JASCZI010242496.1:0-25951 GCA_036250425.1 Stylosanthes scabra | reverse complement strand
TATATTTTTTTAAAAAAAGTGGAGATAGATATTATATTTTGTAAAGTATATATAAAGATAGTTAATATATGTAATCTAAATTTATGTTCTTAGAAAAAAAAAAAAAAGCATGAATACTACTCAGTACTCACCTTGCATAGAAAATTTTAGTCATATTTAATTATTTTTTTTCTACTTATGAGTAATGGCTATAAATTGTGGTCCAAATATTTGTAATGGGAACATATATATAATAATAAAAGTCCTATTGTTCTTTAAATAGGGTAGCCCAACAACCTACCTGCCTCTGAATTTTTGTGTGTAGCTTGAACAAATTTGTAAGGCTATTTTAATTTAGCAATCTTACAATCTTGAGAATGAAAGCAGTATTTTGTTTTAACTTTAATATGAGGCCTCCATATATGTATAAGATTTCATTTAACTTTACAAGAATCCATAAACTTTTTGTAATGGAATGCTTTAACTTATCATTAAAGCAATAAGCTGACTCCACTTTAAAGGGTTTACAAAGATGTAGGATCATTATTACAATTTCTAACAATAATAATGCAACAACTTAAAATTTGGAGTCTTCTAGTTCTATATATAGGAGGTTAATTTAGTGATATATGAACATGTGGCGTTAACGAAAAATACAATTACTTATTTATTATTCTAATCTTATTACTCCATTTTATGGCTAGCGGTTTGCAATATTATTAAATATCAAATTAAAACTCATGTAACTAACTTGAGTTGGTCTGATAATTAATTCATTAGTTCGTTTAAGCAAGCGTTAAAGGTTAAAATCCAGTCTTGTATATGCAGTAACTCATTAGTTAAATAAATCATTAAATGGAGTTCAGATCAACGACGGGCTAGTCCTAAAAAAATAAAATAAAATTTATGTATGTGGTTGCCATGTGCAGCCCTAAATTATTAGTTGGATTTGCATAATAACGTTTCCAATTCCCACCTTGAAGTAGTTCCATTTTGCATAAGCTAAGAGACACTATAGTGATTGTTAGTGCATTTTATTACTATTTTGTTTCAAATTTGACCTTTGAAATTAAACAACTTTTTGTTATTTAAATTTTAGTAGCTAGGTGTGGGCTAAACCCTAAAAATGGGAAGAGGCGATAGTGGGGTGGTAATGGCCGCCGGAAGGGAAAAAAAAAAGTTGTGGTAGTTAGTAAGTGGTGGGACATAAAAATTGTTTATATCACTCTTAGTGAAATAAATAAATTTTTTAATTTTGTTCCTAACGTTTTCACTTTATGTAAAAGCTTCACTTGTACATTAATTCCGTCTAAAAATTTAGGAACAAAATTAAAAACATCCGGAGATAATTTTGACATAAATTGAAAATATTAAAAACAAAATTGAATAAAATTAAACATTCGGGTATTTTATTTTACTTTTTTTTCTTTTTTTACCTTTATTTTTCATACAATTTAAGTGAAAGATATAAAAGATAATTTATATTTAGTTATTAAATAAGTTTTCTTTGTGTCCTATATTAAATAAGAGTAGTATGATGAGCAATTTAATTCCTTATTTTATTAAATTTTTTTACACTACTACACATAACTAATTGGAGAGTGTAATATTTGATTAAATAATTTATTAATTTTCACCCCACCAAAACTAAAGCTAGACTTTATTATGTGATTTATTTTTTTCAAAAAAGAAATCTGGGTATTTGACTTTTTTTTCTTTCTGCATTAGGGTGTTAGACTAGTGGTTTCGTTTAGTGGGTGATAACTGATAAGTGGGAAGATATAGGAAGTTTCTGAGTTCCACTCCTTCACATATAAAGTGCTTTCTAAATGTATCTTATGGCTATATAATAATGGTACGGAAAATGAATAAATTAATGTTAATGAAGGAAAAGGAAGGGAATAAAGAAGAATCTCCAAAGAGCATGGGAAAGGTAGAGATACTTTCCTTCTTCGCTTTCATTCATTCACAGTAGTATCCACTACTAATAAAGTTGTAAAGCAAGAAATATTATTATTATTATTATCACTAACTGTTACTTTCAGACTTTCTTTGGTTTGATCCAATTGAAAAAGAATTTGAAACGATCAATTGGAGTATTATTAATTGTTTGATTCAAATTAATCATTCATTGCAAAACATATCACTAACAACTTGGCCAGTAGGAATGTGTAACATGTCAAAGTAAGTTAGGACATTGTATTATCTTATGAACAAAATCATTAGACATGTTACAAATGAAGCAAAACACAATATCTTTTCTTATGCATTTAATTTAGATTTTAGGTGAGTGAATCCCACAAACTTTGACTAGGATACTTAAAACTTTTTCCTTTGATAGATTGACCCTACTAAGATTTAATAAATCTGGGTAAATACTACTTGATTTGAGCTTTGAATAGGACTTGTCTTTTTTAAGAATGGTAGAATTTTATGGTTATAGAACATGAAAGCAGTACTTGGTTTGTTGCTTTTCAGTTGTGAGTTTCAACTTTGATGTTCTACCTGTCTGTTTGGTTAGAATTACAATAATATGTGGGTGTTAATTGTTTTTGAGTGAGTGAACAACATTACGAGTTTACACCAATAAGTTGTGAAGATAGTTTATATCTCAAATGACATGCTAACTCAAAATAAAAAAATGATATTCACACCAAAATTCAACAACCATGTATATATACATGTATTTTTTAAGCTATTTTTTGCGTGTATGTTATGTTTCAACATGTAATTTATACTAATAACTGATTTAATGATTAAATTTTAATATATATTTAGCATAATTCAACTAAGATTTCTCATGACCAGTTAATGTATTGGATTAAACCCAACACCAAGAACCAAGAGGTGGGGGCGCCGGACAAGAGTTCTAGCTAATTTCAATTGTACTAATTAAATCCTTAAAATTTGCAAAAGTACACCACAGTTGATAGATACTTACACTTCTATTAATTTTAGGAAAGTAACTGATACAATTAAGATTTCAAGGATTACTTTAATGCACACACCAACCTCAAAAATTAATTTAGGAGTTTAACTCGAACTAGCATAATTCTTAGTGGCGACAATTCTATTTTAATTTGAAATAAATGTATTGGCTTTTCGTATTTTATTCCAAATTTCACTTATTCAGATATATTTACGCACTAAACAAAATGACATACGTAAATAAATATATATCAAAGTCTTAAAAAATAATAATTGATTAATTATTAATTTTTAATTTTCAAAATTACCTATTATCACAATTTCACATAATTACAAACATACCCTTAATGTTAATAGCATCATAAAATATTCTTAAAATTATTTTTAGAATTATAAACTTTTAATATTATCTTAGACACTTGTTTAATGAGTAGTTTTTCTTTTGCTTTTTTTCAATGATACTTGTCAAGTAATTAAATTGGACACCTATTACTATTCACCTTTTATATAATGGGAGATATAATTCTCCATTGATCTCACATGATATATGATATAAGAACGGAGACCTCTAACGACCGGGAGGAAGAATTGATACAAGAGCTACAGGCAAAAGAAGTATACATTCAAGTACTCAATATCACAAACAAATATCGCTCAATCAAATAAAAAATCAATCAATGATACATTATTCATATAACATATGAAATAATTGAATTCGTCACCAAAAAAAAATATGAAATAATTGAGCACAATCAAAATACGATAAGCCCTAATTTAAGGGCTGGCTGAACTTTTATGTAGGCATGCCTAAATTGCTAAGGAACACTACAAATTTTGTACACTGACCTCAATGAACATTTAAGTACACATCACTATACAATACAACTTCTTACACAAGAACATTCCAACATAAAACGCATTAGGAAATGATAGCATCCAAAATCAACTCACGAGTTATATCCTCAACAGCACAAAACCAATGCAACTGAATATTCCCAAACTGAAGACGCGCATAACTTCTAGATTTACTTCTATGATTCGTAAATAAAATTTAAGCAGGGGATCTAAGAAAGCTCTTCCTTGTTGAACTTGGTCCACGCTTCCTGTTTTTTTAGATCACAACATCAAGAAAATGAAAAGGTATCAACATTTGTTATTCTGCAATAAGGAGTAGCCAGGTACAAAAACTTGGGTATTATGCGATGTCTAAAGTCAAGCATCGGGTAGTATGAAATGTTTGATATTGTATTTAAGTAGAGTGGTTCTTTTCCCCTTAATAGTTACCTTTTAAAGTGTGGTTTCCCCCTTTCCTTAGATACTTAAGAATGGTATAAAAAATCCTTTGTTGTTAGCGCCATGGAAAGGGCCACCCTATAGGCTGGATTAAGGCGAATACCGAATAGTAATACCCAGAAAAGTGGCTATCACTGGGACAGTGTCTCACAGAGTGAAGCCACCGCGGCACGCAGGGGCGGTGTATTTTTAGCGACTTAGGTACTATGGGTGACCAAAGTTTCACATTGAGTAGCATTCATTAAGGGTGCGTTTGGGAGAGAAACTAAGACTGAGAGACTGAGACTGAAATAGGTTTGTGTATTGTGTTTGATTTAAAATTAATTGCTGCGTTTGGAAGAGAGACTGAGACTCGGAGACTGAGAGACCGAGATCGAGACTGATAGTGAATTAAGTTTGTTTATTGTGTTTAGTTTAAATTTATTAAGAGATAGATACTGAAAGATAGAGATTGAATTAAGTCAATAGAGAAAAAACAAATACTAATATTGGAAACTTTAATGTTATGTGAGGATATTTGAGTAAAAAAAAATTATCAAAATTTCAGTCTCAGTCCCCAGTCCCTCCTAACTGGAGGTACTGATACTGGAATTCTGGGGATTGAGGATGAAATTTTAATTTCAGTCCCTGTCCAACAAACACAATACTGAGTCTCAGTTTCTCAGTCTCAATTACCAAACGCATCCTTAGAGATAGAGAATGGGAGAAAAAGATTAAATTAAGTTGATGAAGCAGAAACAAAGGTTAGTATTGGAAACTTTAATGTTGATTGAGGGTATTTGAATAAAAAAATATTATTAAAGTTTCAGTCTCAGTCCCAGTCTCCCAATTCTGGGGACTGAGACTGAAATTTAATTCAGTCTCTGTCCAACAAACACAATACTGAGTCTCAGTCTCCCAATGTCAGTTCCAGTACCTGAAAACAAACGAACCCTAATAGCTAACTTTTAAGGTGGTGTTTCCCACTTTCCTTAGATATTAAACATCCACCGACTGGAGAAGGGCCACATCGAAGAGAGAGAGATTATTTAAGGAGGGATAAAAGGGTATGGGCTTGTACCTTGAGTATGTCAAAAACCTTCTCTGCAATATATTTCTGTTCAAGGGAAGCACCTTTCTGTTGGACCTTATCTGGGTGAATGCATAACGTTGCTTTTCTGTAAACCTTTTTAACTGAAGTGGAAGTGATCATATCTGTAATTGACACTGACTCCCACCCACACTCTGGCCAAAGAACCTGCATATAAAAATCAACGTAAGGTTTGAGAAATGAAAAAATAACAGGTGAGATCTGAACAATAAATTATAGAATTATTTCAGTAAAAGGAAACAAAATACACACAAGGAAGATGCATGATTTTCATGTACAACAAAGCTAATAAATATGCTGTAGCAGTTGAAAAAGAGTAATATATAAAATAAACAATAAAAAAATAATCATAAAATAAGTAATTTTTTTATAGCACTCAATAAAAAATATCTAAAAAAGTACATAATTTAAAGGGATGAAATAGTAGCGTGCTTCATTTATAATCAAAATAAACAGTTCAGTTGTGAACAGACAAATTGATGAGACAAGATACATTGAATGAAAAATTAAACTCCACTAAATAATTCAACCATATATGTTGCATTATATCTAATTTTCAATAATCTAATATTATTATTCTAGAAGGGATCTGATCATTCTTGCTAACAGTTTCATGCGAAACCTATTCTGAACCTGGGCAATAATTGACAATCCGGTTACAAGCAGAACCAAAAAACTTGATGTCTCCATTTCCTTTATACTTTCCATTATTAGAGTAGTTACTAAGAATGCAAGTCAGACTATAGGGTAGTAAAGGTATATTCCAGAATCCGGAAGAGAAATGGTGTATTAGCAATACAAAATTAATGTCAAAAGAGCATACATCTTGTAATGATGATAGCAATGCCCGCAAATTGGTTTCTTTTCCCGCAGCCCATCGCTTTATCTGAACATCCGTACAATCAGCGATTCTCTGTAAAATTAAAATCAAATCACACACCAAGAAAATATGGAACAAATATAAGCTCAAAACAAAAGAATTATATTACATCATGATAATAGTTGGAATAAATCAAAGTTGAAACAAAAACCCTAAAAGCTTACACGTCTCTCTTCTTGCTCCATTTTAGTTTGATGGTCACGCTGGTTCATATCAGCCAACGCTTTTAACTGGGAAAGACCGATAGAAATCAAAGTGAAAAAGTATGTCTTGTAAGAATATCTCAATAGAAACATATTATGCATAGACAAATCAAGTTCAATGTCCAGTACAAACCATGAAGACATCATTTGTGTTCTGTGTTCAGAGTTCAATAAGTATAAGCAGAAATATCACATATGGGTCTCTATAGGGATCGTTAAACTAAAAGATCTGACTATCAAATCAATTAAGGAAACACAAGGGGTGCATTTGGAGAGGATTTTTCAAAAACATACCTTTTAAGAAAACTCAGAATTGATTTTCTAAAATAAGTGCTTGTATCTAAACATAAACAATCCTAACTACTTCTCAATAAAATAAAATGAATAAATTGACTGTTTTCTTGTTCTGATTTTTGAAGATTCCCATCCAAACAATCTAAGACCAAAAAAAAGAAAGGGAAAAAGATTTGTTGTATTAAAAATGCACTTTTCTTATCCTTGTAGGGGGAAAAATAAAAACACACCCATTTGAGAGAGAAAAAAATTCTAGTCCAAAAAAAAAAACAGAGAGAGAAAAAAATGATATAATTATTAAAGGATGACATATAATTTGAATTAATGAGCTTTCTCTTTCCTTATTTCTTGGAATTAAGAAGACTGAAAGATAACAATACACACCGCTCGCTCTTGGGTCCTCTGGTGACGTTGCAATCTTGCTTTTCGTCTATCTTCAGTTTCCCCTTCAATTTCTTGGAACTCAGGTGCCGGGGAACCTTTTGCAGCCAAAAGAGGAAGATATGATGAGATTAAACTCACTTCCTTATAGAAAATTAGAAATCAATAAACATACCCAACTTACCACCAAACATTAATGATAGGTCATCAAAAGATGTCACCAGTGAAGGTTTATTTGCACTGGCAGACGATCCAGGTGACACCCCTTGTGACGCCCCAGATCTCCCTTTATTGTTCATTTGGTGATCAAACATATCATCCTACGCAATGCAATAGCAATAATTCACTAACACAGTCTCTTTAATATAGCAAATCTTTTGGGCATATTATACCAATAATTTACCATATTTGAAGCCCTTGACTTTGGCACACTGTTTGATCGAAAGCCCGTGTCAAAAAAGGATTCGAGATCATCCGCGTGATTTGATTGGTTCACTTTTGCAGTTGGACCTCCTTTACCTTTGTTGATCTTTGCAGCTAAGTTTCTTTTAGTTTCACCAGTATTTACATTGGCCTTTCTAGCAGCATTATTCTGCACCTGACCCATGGCAAATTCCTCAAGCTCATCTATCGATGACACATTTGAGCTGTTAACTGCATAAAACATAATTCAGAAAACTGCTTAGTAGTGATAGAAACAAAGATAGGTAATGGAAGCTTTTAGCTCAAGCATTCAGAAAAACCTTTATTTGAGTATGTAACATTTGTTGCCTTAGGTGGAGGTCTTAATATTGGGGAAGCAACAGAGCCATCACTTGTACCTTTGGAATTATTTGACTTACTAATCTGTTCTAGTGAGTCAAAGAATGATTCCGAAGATGCTGCGCTTGAAGTGGTTTCAAACACTAAAAATGGATCATCATGAGAGGCGGCGGCAGGTTTGTTTGAAGTGGCAGTTGGTTTAGAAGACTTATTACTTGCTCTTCTGAAAAATACCAAAAAAAAAAAATTAGAAAATACAGATGAAGAGATTGCTAGACTGAATAGATGGATAAGCGACACACACCTACCAACAAAGAAAGCACAAAATCTGCATGCACTTATTTTTAACTCAAGTGATAAGCAACTTAAATCACTAGTTGAAATAAAAAGGTAGATTGCAGCAAGGAACAATGACCAGGCTCAAGTCAAACATCAATCAATGCACAACCAAGAAAAGTAAGTTATGCATTCAAACTTGTGAAACCCTTACAAGGATTATGCCGGGTTTGTGCATCTGAATTCACTACGAGATGTAAAAGATGAAAAAGAAGAAACATGGGGTAGCAACAATGTAACAAACAGAACTCCCATTTCAAATAGGTTTAAGGTTCCTCAAATCAAATTCATATAACCTTATTAAATACATTTCTCATGGAAATATAAGCCAAAGAAGAGTAAAACTGCGCTCAGCTGAGTCCTTTCCACATTAGCCCCACCTTAACATCCTAAAATACAAGAGATTTTACACTAGCCATAATATACCAACACATACGAATAACACATTATAGATCATCAACATATCAGTAATCTTTTCCGACAGACTAATTCTCTTATGCTACTAACACAATTTTTTTTATTTATTTTTCTCTAAACACCTCCAAAAGCTTTTGCTAGGAGCACATGATACTCAATGCAGATAAGTTAACCGCGAAAAACACAACTTACAAACGCAAAAATCATACTAATTTTGCAAGGGACCTCAAACAATTTAAAAAACAACAGGACATATAATCAAGCAACCAAAGCTTCCATAATTCATACCCATTATTTGAAGAGCTGTTTCCACCAAACCCAGGTATCAATTCATCAAAATCAGGTGACTTTTTCACATTGGATGAGCTTTTGTTGCTGGTACTAGAATTTAGCCCTCCAATCTTATCTAATAGATCATCAACACCAACCCCATTTCTCTCAGGCATTTCACCGAATATGTCGTCCACAAAAGCATTGTTCGAAGCAGGCTTCGAAACCGGTCTATTCGAACCGCCAAATATCGAATCGTAATCAAAGGAAGAACCATTGCTGGCAGTATTAGCGCTGGGGCTGAAGATATCGTCAATGCCATCGCCGAGACCACCGAAATTCTGGGTTTTCTTATTGTTGCTTGGGCTGAAAATGCCATCGAGATCAAAATCGGAGTGTTGGTGAGATCTGGATCCGTTTTGGGAAGAAGACTTGGTGTTATTGAACGAATTGTTCCCAATTTGGGATCCACCGACACCTGTGGCTCGCTTCGAAGAGGCCATGGGAGCCGATTTTCCCTGCGGTTTCAAGCCAAACCTTTCGGTCAACACGCCAAACTCGTCCATTTTGGGGGAAAAGATTAGAACTTTATCGATTAAACAATGATCAAAATTTAGGAATGAACCAATCAAATGTAAAATCTAGGGTATACAAAAAAGAGGGCTAAAAAGTTGTTTTTGTTAAGCTAGGTAGAGCTGAAACGAAATAATATGTTAAAATTACGAAAGGAATTGAGTTGGTAGGGTGAAAAAGAATCAAAATTTTGGTTTGATAGGTTGAAACCCAAAAAAAAAAAGAAGAAAAAATTGCTGTTCAGGGGAGAAAAAACAGAGGGAAGGAGGAAGGGGGAGAATGATGGAGAAGAAGAAATGGCGGGAATGGCGTGATAGAGAATAAGAGAAGTGAATTTGGGAGGAAAAAAGGGGAATAGAAGATGCAAGGTGAGAGATTGAGGTGGAGGTGCTTTGTTTCTATTTCTGTGACTCTGGCTTTTGTTTCTCTTTCTCACTCCGGTCGGTGGCGTTTCTGTGTGTGGTGGCGTTTCGTATGGAGTCCAGTTGCCAGTTTGCCACCAACCACCATTATACGCGGTTATTGCCCATTCATTCTTTTTTAATTCTTTTTGCTCTTTTTACTTTATTATATTTATTCATTATTTTATCAACAGACATAGAATATAATTAAATTATTATTTAAAATTTATATGATTAATTTATATTTTTAAAATTAAATTATTATCTAAAATTTATATAAATTATTATTAAAATAATAAAAATGTATGATAGATGATTTTAATTACAAATTTTGATTTTGATCCGCAAGCAAATAGAATTGATTTTATTTTGTTATTGAAGAAATGGGACTTTCCTTAATCAGTGTCCAACTGTCCTTCTGATTGATGACAGTTGATTATGATTTTCTCTGAAATAAACAAATGTCATCTAAAAAACTTACAAATGTCATTAAAACACACAAAGAAAACAAAAATAAAAACAAATGTCGTCTAAAACATCAGCCACAAAATTATTTTTGAAAAATAAAATTAAAAATTAGGGATTTTGTTCTGGTCAATTATTTGTCTTCCGTATCAATATTAGAGGTTCATTATTATTTTTAGTGTAACTAGATAATTAATGTTTTTGGGCTAATATTATTCAATTTTTTAAAGATATATTTTTATTCTAATTTTAAATTATAAAATATTAAATTCTAAATTTTATAGCTTTCAAGAAATGAGAATTAAAAAAGAATTAATAATAAATTTGATTAACATTGACTAATTAAAAATCCAGCAGGCTCATACTAATCTCTTATGACATATCGAGTATTTCTTTCGGAAGACGTGGTCATATTTTCTTTGTATACATACCGCCATCAAGGTTCAAATTCGAAACTAGACACTTAAGTAATCCAAGCCACTTAAATAACTCAAGCTATATAGGAAATATGGTTAGTCCTACTGTATATTATGTCTTCTATGTGAAATTATATCTCCCACAATCAGATGTTCAAACCACTTAAGACAAGATGTTGCTATCTTTTTGAGTTACTTTAATTTTTTCTGTTATATCTTCCTTTCTTATTTTATCTATCAATGCCCAATCCATCTTAACACCAAGCAACATTATGCTCATATTAGCTTTTGCGGCTTAATACTCTGATCTATATAATATAGTCCGGTGTTATATAAGTGCGATCAAATTTATTATTTAAGTTTAAAAGGTATTTACTATAAAAAAATCTTTAAATTAAATTCTCATCTATGACGAATTAGTTCTTGATATGTCAAGTTAAAAAAAAAAAAAAGAAATTTACTGTATAAGTTTGAAAGGTATCAATGATCACAGTATTTTGAACATGGGAAAAAAACGATTATCCAAAAGGGTGTTAGTTGCCAAATTGTTAAAATTTACCAGACTGCTGTGCAAGGTTACGATGTCCTGCTGTGAAAGGCACCTGAAGCTTCTCTTGTCTTGTATTTTCAGTATGAGCAGTGATGGATGGAAATGGCACCTAATTCAAGATCATCATGGGTTTGCTGGGTCCGTGGGAGCTTTGCAATTGGAAAATGATTGATTCAAATCATAAGTTGTAATTGCATGGTAGGAAATTATATTAGGTGATTGAATTACTTAGGTGAATCACATTGTAATGAACTGCAGGAGGGTAAATGGTTGATGTACTAGTAAGTATAATTGATTGCTAGGTGTTAGTGATTGGGCTCTAATCACCCTTGAGTCGAAGGGGGTCATTAGATCCATCTTGTAACACTCTCCGTCCCGTTTGGGTCGAGAATAAAACAATTTTTCTAAAAAAAGAATGAGTTCTATATAACTACTTATTAGTCATAGTTAGAATTCTAACTTGGCGTACTTTTCAACAAGATATACATAGACGCCATTAAAACAAACCTTGCCATGCAAGAATTTCAATGCTAGAAGGCTGCTTATATATTGTTTTATTGCATATATTGCAGATTCAGTTCAGAGACTGTATGATTAGGAGGCCAAAAAGACTCGACTGTGTATTATCGATTACTACCTCTCAGAAGTTTTAAATATCAACTTTTCCTCCGAATTTAGTCCATATAAGTAGTATTTGATTAATAATGGCAAGATAGAGTATGAGTTTTCTAGTGAGATAATTTTAGAAAAACTCTCATAACATGGTTCCCTAGTTAACTAATGCTACAAACAAAATCTTTGAAGATGCTTCGACAATGAGCATACATAATAAGAAACACAGGGAATTAACCTCTCCCACTATACTTTTTTGTTCTGGAGTCGCTTGTTTGAACTGAAAGCACTGATCCTGAGATTTTGTTAACCTCATACAGCAATACAGCCGAGAACAGGAAACTGCAATTATGCAAACATATTAGTAGGGTGATCAACGAGTGTACATATGAATAACCAAAATATCAATTTATACATTTTTGGATTTGGAACCATCTTTATGCCATGCTTGAGCATGATTTCATATCTAAATGGCAATCTAGAATTTTATCAAATCGTTCATACTTTGCTACACGTAGTCCATTATTTACACAGAAAAGGTAGTAGTGTGCCTATTGCTATGGGGGTTGGGAGGAGCATACCATGTAGTAATGCAAACTCTGTGGACTGTGCTTGCAGCAATCAGGGCAACTGCTTCTGCTATGATCACTGTGAATTAAAAACAAACTGTCATCCATTTTGTAAACACAACTGAGAAACCGAAGTTGAAAGATTCACCCTATGGCCCACGCAATTCGCAAGTATAAATAAGTTGTTTATAAAGTGCCAGTCATCACAACTCATCACAGATAGCATAAGTGACATGAGGCATAAAATTCACAGGTCTTCATCTTCATTTGCTTCTAGAATTGTTAGTATTGCTAAACGCATATAATTCATCAAATAAAAAGAATTGCTATTATAAATTTACCGACAAAATTAAAATGACAAAGGGATTATCTTTAATAAATTTTAAGCCAAATATCCAATTCCAGGGATCATACATGTAGTTTCTTCTGTTACATGAATAAGCACACATGCAATCAAAACCATTCAGACAAACATGATGAAATTTACAATACCTGCACCCCAACCAGTTTTTGCGCCAACTGTTTCTTGGTAGTTCCCAATGAACTGAAAGCACGAATGTAAAGCAAATATAAATACCTTCATTTTACTTAGAAGATTTTGCTACAATGGAATTGAAAGAATTAAACAAAGCAGAATATAATATCAAAAAGGCTATATATACCGACCACACTAATGAGCCCAAATTTTCTATTTCCTCAAAGTAGAAGGATGATATCAATGAGCGATCAAGGAAATAATATATATGGGGGACAAAAAGGAATTTTCTCATTCTTGTAAAAGCCTACTGAAATAAAAAAGGAATTTTCTCATTCTTGTAAAAGCCTTCTGAAATCAAAAAGGAATTTTCTCATTCTTGTAAAAGCCTTCTGAAATCAAAATTAACAAAAATGGCACCTCTCAAAGGAAGCATTATGCAGTGAGAAATTCTTATTCAGTGCATGATTAGATGCCTGCTTCAGGCAAACCTTAGTACATTAACACACACAAATTACAACATATCTTAAAATATAATTGCTTTCTCCACCAAAAATCAATAAAAGAAAAATCTAAAAAGACCAAACGAGCCAAATTCGAAAAGGAACGAGTGAAAGATATATTTTCCATTATATTGCCATCACAAACAGATGCCCCTCCTTCTGGCGTGAACATATCAACAGTATCGAAATACAGCTATGCTATCATAGTTCAAAGTAAAAGTGATTGATTCATGTGAAAGAATTCAACAGATTGATGATGAAAACTCACAGTAAGAAGGACAAGAAACAGAAGAGAGCTGATGAACCCTCCAAGGATAGTGTACAATTCCGTCGACGCTAATTTCGAACGGTACATCTCTTGAAGCGAGAGAATGACAGTGAACATCAAAAAGGAATACAGCATGGAGCTCCCAGACCCCGCCATAGCCTTCGCATTGCAAAATTCAAACAACAGTGAATGAGTTAAAAACACAAACAGTTGGTAGGCACAAGTTTATATTTCACTTAACAACAAGTAGCTCAGGTTATCAATCAAGTCAACAACCAATGCTTAATGGATCCCGATAATGCTGTTAGGGCACATCGATCTAAACTAAATTCATGGATTCAGTAATTTTGAAATTTCTTATCAAACTAGCATTTTATAAGGAATCAAACAGAATAACGAACAGGAAAAAGAAAAATAAGGTAAAAAAGGAAAAAGCTTACCTCAACTCAGATCAGAAGCAGCGGGTTCAGCACAGAGTTCAGATCTCTCAAACCATACAATAGTTGTTTCGAGTAGACTTTTAACATTAACACCAAGACGAAAGGGGTAATTTAGGTAATTCAGGTTTAAATACGAGGGCAAATTAGTCCAAGGGAGATAAAAAGGCTCATTGGAAAAAACGACGGCGTTTTAGATAAACACTGTTATAGTTTCGCGCTCCAAATTCCGCGCAAAACCGGTTACAGAAACAGCCGTTGGTGACGACGGCGCAGATAGAAATCTCCGCCGTCGATGGAATTGCCGGAGTGTCCGGTGTGTCTCGAACGCTACGATGACCAAGTTTCCATACCTAGGGTTCTATGTTGCGGTCACTCCGTCTGCGAAGCATGCCTCGTGGAGCTTCCGCTGCGGTTCCCGAACACGATACGGTGCCCGGCGTGTACGCAGCTCGTTAGGTACTCTTCAGAGCAAGGACCTTCGTCTCTTCCGAAGAACATCGATCTTCTCAGGGTTTGCCTCTCTTCTTCTTCTTCGACTTCGCGATCAGTGAAACAGAGTCAACGGTCAACGATCGAGGGATGTGATGATCGGTCTGTAATTCGCGATCGGTTGTGGTCCGACGAGTTCTATGCCAAGTGGAAGGAGTGGATTCTCCCGCACGACGCCGTTTTGGTGGAGCCCCGACCCGATTCCGATTCCGAACCCAAGGGGTTTATGTTGCGTGGGCGATTTGGTTCGAGTTCTTCGTTGAAGGGTAGGGTTAGTGTTTGTTCTCGAAATAGCAAGTGTTTGAGCCTTGTTCCTATTTTTCCTTTACCTGGTGTTGTGAATTGTTCGAAGTTTAAGTTCAGTTATGTTGCGAGGATCATGGAGTGTTTGGAGGGGATGAAGGAGGTTGAGAGGGAGGAGTTAGCTTTGATTCTAGAAGCTTCCGTGAGACAGGGTAGGGTTTCTAGGATTTATGGGCTGTGGAGTGAAGCGGAGGTAGTGGATGGGTCGTTGTACCTGGTGTGTGAAGGACACAATGGCGGTAGCATTTTGCAGAAGTTTGGTGAATTGAAGAATGGGTTTATTGGTTTGGGATTGGAAGATAAAAAGGATGGGATCTTTAGCTTTGCTGTGATTGGGAAGAGTGTATGTGATTCTGTGCTGGCTTTGCATTTGGAAGGTTTGGTTGCTGGTTGTTTAGGACTTTCGTGCTTTGTTTTTGATGAGCTTGGTGGTGTTTATGTTGATTTGAATGAGGTTTTGGTTATGGGAAGGAAGATTGTGTATGGTTTTTCTGGTGGCAACAAGGATCAGCAGAAAGAAGAGGGCTTGTTTAAGGGTTGTTTGAAAAATGAGCTTTTTCTAAGCCCTGAGGTTTCGTTTCGATTATTGCAGAAGAATGTGGCTATTAATCCAGAGGGTGAGCATTCAAGATATCGATTCGGGTATGGTTCAGATGTGTGGTCATTGGCTTGTGTGCTGTTGAGGCTTCTCATCGGAGATGCACTCCCGCAGATTCCCTTTGAAATGAGTGAAGAGAATGGCTTTAACTTATCAGCTAGTTATGTTTGTTGGGTGGAGAAAGTTAGTTCTGTTCTGGAAGACAAACTTGGCTCTGAATATCCATCATTGAGGGGGACACTTTGCAAATGTTTGGACATAGATCAGGTCAACCGTGCGAGTCTGATGGATTTGCGGAAGTGCATTCAGGATATGTTAGTCAAACCTGAATTTGATTTTCTGGGAAACTTGGAGGTCACAGATAATCGGAACAGCACTGGTTGTTGCTTGGTTCTTGGTGAGTTCTGTCAATTGCCTAAAGGAAGTTCTGAGGGACAGGGAGAATACGCATTGAATGAAAAAGAAGATGATAGGCCAATAGATGTTGTTCAAGATGGGGAAGACAAACCTGATGCAAATTTGGTTGCTAGCCTATCTAAGGGAATGACTGAACTTAAAGATCTGCGAGGACATATGGATTGTATCTCTGGATTAGCAATTGGGGGTATGAATTCTATGCTTAAATTAAACACGTCTCTATCAATCATAATCCATTATTTCCACTTGCTGTTTGATTGGATGACAAGGTATTTGGGATTATTGTTTTGGGGTATAAAATAAAATGTACTTCTGTTATTGTTATTGAAATGAATTTAGCTTTAGGTCTTAAACGAAATGAAAAATAAAGGAAAAAGATATTCTAAAATGAGGAGATTGCTAAAGTTAGAAAATGTGGATTTAATCATCATTAAATTTGTAATTTTTTTATGGATGAGTCCCACTACCTTGATTACATGTTGATTAGACTCCTCATTTTCTCACTTTATCAATCTTCTCACTTTAGAGGAGGTTGATCCAAAAATAAATTATTGAATAATATGATGCTTCACTTGAGTAGATTTGGATGCCAGGTTTTGAATTGGTTTAATAACAGTTTTCCATGCATTCAAGCAATGCTTTTAAATATTTTCAAAGAAACAAATGATGGGGTATGGCATGTGACATATAAACTAGGCTCTTGATCAGTTTCTGCATTACCCATATATATTATGGTCAGAGTTTCGCGTATGGTGTTTTGATATGCTAGGATATTTGTTGATTATGCAGTAAAGAATTATATTCCATTCTATTAAATATTTGTTTGTTTTTGCAGGGGTATATTTGTTTAGCTCTTCGTTTGATAAAACTGTCAAAGTATGGTTGTTGCAGGTAAGACTTGAAAAACGCAATTATATGATAGGTTTTTACCGGCTGTATTGCTGATAGAATAATCTCATTATGATAGAAACTCTTTCCCAGTTATTCTATTGATAATTTCATCCATGCAAATTTTATGTAGGACTTTTCTCTTTTACACACATTTAAAGGTCATGAGAATAAAGTTATGGCTCTAGTTTATGTAGATGATGAAGAACCATTGTGTGTAAGTGGTGATAATGGAGGGGGCATATTTGTGTGGGGACTTACTGCTCCTCTCAGGCAGGATCCTTTAAGGAAATGGTATGAGCAGAAGGATTGGCGCTTTAGCGGAATCCATTCCTTAACTGTTTCTGCGAGTCGTTGTCTCTACACTGGAAGTGGAGATAGAACAATAAAAGGCTGGTCATTGAAGGTGTGATTGGCATTTGCTTGGTCTACTTATATCCGTCCTAAAGCAAAAAAGTCATTGAGAAATTCATTCTTTGGTTTCTGTACTCTTTTACCAGGATGGAACTTTGATGTGCACGATGAATGGTCATAAGTCTGTAGTTTCCACTCTTGTGGTGTGTGACGAGGTTCTTTACAGTGGTAGTTGGGATGGAACCGTTCGGTTGTGGAGTCTTAGCGATCACAGCCCCTTGACAGTGCTGGGGGAAGATATGCCTGGAGAAATGAAGTCTGTCCTAGCTATTACTGTTGATCGACATTTGCTTGTTGCGGCACATGAGAACGGATGCATAAAGGTTTTCTCGCTTTACTAGAACTGTGCTCCTGTTGAAGATTAATAATGAAACTTAGTCCACTTGATATGAAATATTGACTTGATCAACATATTAGCTTCAAACATCATTGGGTAACATCTCTTTATTATTTGGTTGTATAGGTCTGGAGAAATGATGTGTTCATGAGTTCCAAATCATTACATAATGGTGCCATTTTTGCTATGAGCATGCAAGGAAAATGCCTTTATACAGGAGGCTGGGACAAAAAAGTTAATATACAGGTAGAGATGCAAAAATGTGCTGTGTTTTGAATCACATAAAAAAAAATGAAGTATGATGGTTCAAATTGAAGTACGATCTTTTATGTAATCTTTTTATTGAACGCATGAATTCGCTAACAAAGTTGTTGAATTTAGGAACTAGCAGGAGACGAATTCGAATTGGATGTCAGAGCATTCGGAACCATTTCATGCAGCTCTGTTGTAACGGCTATTTTAAGCTGCCAAGGAAAACTTTTTGTTGGGTATGCTGACAAGTCTATTAAGGTATTCACTTGATATAATTTTGTTGGTTAAAATGAGAAGATTCATTTTTGTTTCTCAATTTCTCAACAAGTGAGATAATAGTTTAGTTTTCCTCACTCCAGGTTTATCGTGGTAAATGGTGATATTTCCAAAAGGTGCATCTATTCAAGTTGGAGAACTGCTCAAGTTTCAGTTGAATATCTTTTATTTTCTCAAGTTATATCATGATCATGATCTGAGTAATACACTAATATTTGAACGCTTTTGTATACTTACTGTACAGCTTATAGGTTTGTACATAAATTAGATTGGAAATTATTACACTACAATGCTCATTGTTTAGTTTTACAATACTACCAACATGTATTTCATGAATGCGATAGTTGTTAGTTATTTTATGTAATCTTTTTTGTTTTGGCTTTTCTTTTCTACGTTTATTTTTGTTGAGAGTATAGGTGCTGACAGTTAAAGAAAGGAATGAAGGAATCCAGTGTTTCTAATCTTTTTCCCGTAAAAAGCACATAATCACGTAATCTTAATCTTAATCTGGGTTTCTAATGGTGAAAAGTCTTAATTAATAGGGAAAAAAATTCAAAATTTTAAAACATGTAATGAAAATAACAAAAATTTACGGAACTAACAATCAACACGGCCAAACTACAAACAACTGCCATAATGATTCAACCCGTATTAAAATAAGAAAAAATTAGGAAGCAAACAATCAATAGGGAGTCAATATGCCAACAGAAGTTAGCTTGGTTGGTGCAATATCTTGGGTTGGATACCCACCTATGTAAGTCACTAAAAAAATAGGGAATCAATATGAGTTGCAATATCCTGGGTTCGATACCCACCTATGTAAGTCACTAAAAAAATAGAAAATCAATATGAGTTACAGATAATCCATATAAATTTTAAATAATAACTTAATTATTGGCTCTTATTGTTGATCCATAGTATTGTTCTTAAAATAATTACTACTTTTACCTTTTATGTTTATAAATCATTGTATCTAAACAAATTTCTTATCTAAATATATCAATTTTTCAATTATCCTAAAACGTAAACATTTATTTTGAAACACTTTTTTTTTGGGTGTCTATTTTGAAACACTCTATCTTCATTAAAATATGAATGTGTTTAAATAAATTCTTTATCTAAATATATTAATTTTTCAATTATCCCAAAATGAACCTAAAAAGTAAAATAGCTTTTTTATCTAAATACCCTTGTTTTCAAAACATATTACGAGAATGCACTTGTTTTGAAACTATTCACGAAGATGTCTTTGTTTTGCCTACGTGGCCACACGGTGACAGCTTCTTTATTTTTCAGGTGCTGACTAGGAAGCACTGCTGGAGAAGGTGTCATCCACGTGGAGGCGAGAACAAAGCAGACGCCTCCAACGTGGCAGGCGTGGACGGCGTTGGTGCTTCCTACGTGGCAGCAACTTCAAATGTACCTGATTAACAATTTAATGTATTTCGAAAACAAAATAATGTGTTTCAACTGAAACAAATAACCTGTTTCAATGAAAAGAAAACAAACTACAGTATTCAGCATAACTCTAAGCAGATATTTAAGTCTAAAGTAATTCAATACAGAAACCCAACAGAATGTAAAAAAAAAATGAAACTCAAGAAGGTGGTGGTGGCGGTGGAAACTGATAGGCGGGGCATGGGTATGAAAATGGAAAAGGTGGTGGAAATGGGGGTACGGTAGTGTTGCTTGATAAACTGCCAGCTGCTCCGGTATGAGGTGGTGGTATCAGATAGACTGTGTACCATGAATGCGGGAATGGATGCTGTGGGAAATGCTGCTAGGGCGGATGTGGCGACCGGCCGTTGGTGCTGGTGTGGATGACTGAGTGCCATGACTGGATGAAGAACTCGACTCATCATCACACAGTCTAGTACGATTAGCTGCTAATTCGATTCGCCGTCGGCGAGCTCGGCTGCCACCTTGCTCAACCTCTTCCGGTGGCGGCTGAACCAATGTCTGTGAAGGTGGTGTTGACTGACTAATTTGTTGGAGCAGCGTGTGATCATGCTCTCCAAATGCTTCCAAAATAGCCGTGGTGGCTTGATGTACACTATCAAGTGTAAAGTTAGGCGGAGGAGCACTCGAAGAGATGTGCAGTTGCTCAACTATATCCACCTGCATGAAGTTATCACGTAGAATGAGTTCAGTTCAATTATCGAATTTAATTGAGTAAAGAAAGCGCAAATATGTTACATTGCTCACCACTTGGCCTAAAGAAGCTGAAGATCGACCGATCCATCGTTGTGCGTTACGTCTATACCACTTCATGTATTCCGATGTGGATATAAGAGGCGCCTCTAGTGGTGTTCCTATCTGAATGCGCTCCCTGCGCGTATCCAACTTGTGAATGTAGGCGGCGTGGGTAACATGCCAAACCTCATCGGTCCTACCAGATAGTGTCACTGAGTGTAACTAATCCGACAAGTGTGTTCGTCCAGGAATTGGTTGATTAAGTCCAAATTGGCACATGGTTCGATCTGGCTGGTGGTACTCCACAATGTGGAATAAGATCATGGGCACTAGTGCACGCCAAACCTCTGCCCCTATGTGCAAAAATCCGACACATTAACACCCGCGTATGGAATCCATACAATCTGCACACAGTCAGGATCACTATTGTAAGTCTTACAAGCACAGATACGAATATCGTTTAAGAATTTTAAAATTAGAGCAAAGAAAGTTCGACTTAACTGCCCCGCTTGGCTTCAACGAAGAATTGCTTGTAATACACTAATGCGTGGTGCGGACTATCTGTCAGAATCTTATGACTATGCCACCTGAAACAATATATAATACAAAATAAGTTTAAGTACATATCGACGTAAAGATAAAGACATGAATGAAATAACGTTGGCTCACCTAAAGCAGAATGGAAGTCGCGCCTCAGAATAAGCATGTAACAGTTTTGAACATCAAAGACACAATTTCAAGTATTTGAAGTTGCTGCCACGTGTGCGGAGGCGCCTATGCGGCCAGCGCCATGTGAGCAGAGGCGCCTATGCGGCCAGCGCCTGCCACATAGGAAGCGCCAACGCCGTCCACGCCTGCCACGTTGGAGGCGTCTGTCTTGTTCCCGCCTCCACATGGAGGGCGCCTTCTCCAGCAGCGCCTTCTAGTTAGCACCTGAAAAAAAAAAGCTGCCCACCGAGTCGCCATGTAGGTAAAACGAGGGCAACTTCGTGAATAGTTTCAAAACAAGGCATTCTCGTAATATGTTTTGAAAACAAAGATATTTAGATAAAAAAGCCAAGTAAAATGTTATTTTGAAACATAAGAAAAAATAACTAACACACAATCTAAGAACTTGGTTAGTAAATTCGGTTCATTTTAGTTCTGCTTATCCGACAACAAATGCGAAGACTGAAGATAGTTGTGCTTATTTTCAGTTAGATTACTTCATTTCTTTTTCATAATTCGGTTTATGAGAGTCTAAGCTAGTCAGCTTCACTATGGCCGCCACCGTGCCGGCTCTCACATATGCGCCTTCCTTCGCCGTTAAACCTCCACACACCAACGCCAATGCCTCCTCCTTCATTCCACCCTCTTTTCTTTCTCATCCTTCCTCCTTCCCTCGCCTCCTACGACGTCGTTTCACACGCTCCCCCGTTGTTGCTGCCCTTGCCCCTTCCAAGGTCCTCTCTCCCTCTCTCTGTCCATTACCTGTTCGACGAAATGCCTGCGTCATTTCAAAACCTTTAACTAACTCTTCCTTCATGTGTGTGTTACTTGTTTTCTTTCTAGGTGACTCTAGGTGGCATTAGAAAGAGTCTCAACGATTTCATGAGCTTGAACTACTGGGTTGTTCGTGATTACCACCGCCTTGTTAGCTCCGTTAACTCCTTCGAGCCCCACATTCAGAAACTCTCCGACGAACACTTAACGGCTAAGACGGAGGAGTTTCGAAGGAGGCTCGGCCGTGGGGAGACCCTTTCTGATATTCAAGCTGGTTCAATCACTCCCCCACCCCAATATTTCTCCATTGTTTATTGGTCTTTAAAGTATGTTTTGTGATGTGATTGTTCTGGTTTTTCTCTTTTCAGAGGCGTTTGCTGTTGTTCGTGAAGCTGCAAGGAGGAAGCTTGGGATGCGCCATTTTGATGTTCAGGCATGATCACACTCTATCATTGCTTTTGTACTTGCATTGCTTTGTGTATTTATGAACATTTTACTCTGGACTCACTTCAAGGTAGTTGATTGAATTGTTCCTTATGTGGCTTTTGTATGGCTAGATTATTGGTGGGGCAGTGCTGCATGATGGGTCAATTGCTGAGATGAAAACGGGGGAGGGGAAAACGTTGGTTTCCACATTAGCAGCGTATCTTAATGCCCTCACCGGTGAGGGTGTTCATGGTATGTATTGTCGATAAGCTTTGATGGGCTGAGCAATTTCTCTGGGGGCTAGGCTAGCATTTGGCTCTGCATAAATAAAAGAAACATAGTTGACATGGTCTTTGATTTATTTGCAGTGGTAACCGTCAATGATTATTTAGCTCACCGCGATTCTGAATGGATGGGGCGTGTTCATCGCTTCTTAGGTCTTTCTGTTGGTCTTATTCAGGTAAGTTTTCTCTGCTGGTAGGGAAGTTTTTCTTTCTGTATGATACTATGATGTGTTTTGGGAGTAGGCTAGACCAGGGAACATTGGCCTGGTTTTTTACTAATTTTATAGTGCTGATTGTATTTGGGTGTTTTATTTTATCAATTCATAAAATTATAGCATGACTATGATCTGAGTTTATTTTCTGTTTTTTTCTGCACGCACAGAAGGGGATGAATGCTGCAAAGCGGAGATCCAACTATAGATGTGATATAACATATACCAATAACTCTGTAACTACACTTCTAAGTTATTCAAGTTGTTATTATTTATTCTTTGCTTTTATACTTACATTTATTTCCAGTGCTTGCTTAATCTGTTCCTTTTATCTCTTCTTGCCTTAGGAACTTGGGTTTGATTATTTACGAGATAATCTTGCTGTAAATAGGGAAGACCTTGTGATGAGATGGTAGTGTATATTACTTAAGCAGAACTTAAAAGTTTATTTCTTTATGTATTTTTTTGGGAATATGATGGGATTGTTACTAGTTATTATTCTACGTGAAATCAGGCCAAAGGCATTTCATTTTGCAATTGTTGATGAAGTGGATTCTGTCCTGATAGATGAAGGAAGAAATCCTTTGTTAATCAGTGGTGAGGTAAGCTTAACCCTCCATTTTTATTGCTTGTCATCATCTCTTTCATTATCCAGGTTGAATGATCATTTAAACTGAACAAGCTCAATAACAGATCACTTGGTCCTCCTCCTGTATTGCAGGCCAGTAAAGATGCTGCACGATATCCTGTTGCAGCAAAAGTAGCTGAACTGCTTGTGCAGGGCACTGTGAGTTTATTGTCTTGCATTTCATTGTATAGTTTTTCTCTTTTTCTCCATTCTAAAGACTTAAGTTGGATTATTCGACAACATATTTCTATTAACAGATTTTTTCTTAACAGCATTACAAAGTGGAGCTTAAAAATCAATCAGTGGAGTTAACTGAGGAAGGAATTGCTCTTGCTGAAATGGCTCTTGAAACCAATGACCTTTGGGATGAAAATGATCCCTGGGCTAGGTAATATTCGCATGCTCTAATATTGAATTTGAAATATATTCGTTTCACTTCGGTTGCTACTAACTTCTTGTGAAATCCCTGTGGCAAAAGAAAAGAAAAGAAAAGAAAGGTGGGACTGTTTATGGTTTTGGTGTGAAATCCATGTTTCATGTTTTGCTGATAATTTAAACAGATCATCATCATTACCATCATAATTGTGATACTAACTGAATATTATCTGGATTCTGGGATAATTCTGACTAACAACTTGGAATCGGATTATTCCTTGCACATGAGTAATGAGAGCTGAGTTACTGCAGATTTGTGATGAATGCTTTAAAAGCTAAAGAATTCTATCGCAGAGATGTGGAGTACATAGTCAGAGATGGGAAGGCTTTAATTATCAATGAGGTAATATTTTAAGAATTCTTTTTGCTTTCAATATTATGATGATTTTACTTTCCTATAGCAGCACATTGCTTTCATAAATAACCTAACAATTGTTTTTCTTTTTGGATTCATTTCTTGAGAATCTGATGATACAATTAATATATTCTTGAAAACTCTCAGCTGACAGGGAGAGTTGAAGAGAAACGGAGATGGTCTGACGGGATTCACCAGGCTGTGGAGGCAAAGGAAGGTTTGAAGATTGAGGTATATGTTCGGTTTTATTTTGTTATTGGGTTTCAGGATGCTCATTTGGTCATAACTATTTGATTCTATGTTTCTATGTTTTAACCCTGCACAGGCAGATTCTGTTGTTGTGGCACAAATCACTTACCAGTCATTATTCAAGCTCTATCCAAAGTTGTCAGGAATGACTGGGACTGCAAAAACAGAAGTAAAGATTTATGTGGTTTTAGCATTGCATAAGTTGCCACTGCTATCATAATTCATGTGCAATATATGTAAACGTGATGTTCATGTATCACCGCAGGAGAAAGAATTCTTAAAAATGTTCCAAATGCCAGTCATTGAAGTGCCCACAAATCTTCCTAACATTCGTAAAGATCTTCCAATTCAAGCTTTTGCTGTATGACATCTAATATGCATTATGATAGTAAATGATTATTTTTCAATGAAAGTAAATGATTATTTCTTCAAGGTATAAGTTTGTTCTTTTAACTTGTTGTTTAGACTGCTCGTGGGAAATGGGAGCAAGTTCGCCGAGAAGTTGAATATATGTTTAGACAAGGTCGCCCTATCTTAGTTGGGACAACTAGGTAAGTATTGTGGCAGTTCTATTTATTGTTGTCTATTAATGTCAGAAGAATGTTTCTAAATTATATCTTTGCATTAGTGCATGTCTTTGCATTATTGAATTTGTGCTTTATTTTATTTTATATGAAAGTCTTGCTGTAAGTTTTGGTATTTTTCTCACCTTTGTTTACTGTATTCAGCCGACCCCACCTAGTGGAACAAGACTTTGTTGTTGTTGTTTACTGTATTCAATATGGCTATATATTAAATTTGTTTTTGACTGTGCGAAAGCACTGTATTCAATATGGCTATATATTAAGTTTGTTTTTGACTGCGCGAAACCTTTAGAGTAATTGATAGCTTGGAGAATAATTATTATCTTGACCACTTTTTTGTATGCAGTGTAGAAAATTCTGAACTTTTGGCTGGTCTGCTTTGGGAGTGGAATATTCCCCACAATGTCCTGAATGCTCGACCCAAGGTTTGTGAAAGTATAACTTTTTAGTCTCTTCAGAATCATATGTTCTGTCTCTCTCTGTCATTTTATTCTTAAATAGTGTGTGTGTGTCAAGTTTTGCCTCTCACCACTATCCCTGTTTCGTATTCAGTATGCTGCAAGAGAAGCCGAAATTGTTGCTCAGGCAGGACGCAAACATGCCATTACCATCTCTACAAATATGGCAGGAAGGGGCACAGATATAATCCTTGGAGGAAATCCAAAAGTAAGTGTGCTACTAAGATTAGTCAATTTTGAGTTTTCATTCCTCACTGTGAGAATCCTACAATATTGTCTTTGATTTCTTGGATGTCAAGAAAAATTAGATCATTTGCATCTTATAATTCTTTGTGTCATGTTTGTATGACGTGTTCCGTTTGTCATGAACTGGATCTCACAAGTTACTTTATTTTTCTTATGTTTATAGATGCTTGCCAGAGAAATTATTGAGGATAGCGTAATTCATTTATTGAAACAGCAGGATCCAAATCTTGGACTTGATAATGAGACTCTTTCACGACAGGTAATGTTACATAGTGATATTTAATTTGTATTATGGAAAAATACAGCTTTTAATGAATCTT
>JASCZI010242495.1:5102-24270 GCA_036250425.1 Stylosanthes scabra | reverse complement strand
CATAGAGAAGAAGAGATGAACCGAGAACGAATGAGGCACAACCAAACGGTTCAAGAAGCAGCAGCTGAACGAGCAAGAGAAGAGAATAAAGGCAAAGCAAGGGAAGTAATCCCAGATTCTGAAGAAGAAGGTTCAGAGGAACTATACTCAAGTGAATCCGAGGAATGGTAAGCTTAGTCCAAGAGAGAAAGAGTGAGAGGGTCAACAAAAGGTGAGGAATTCTGTTCTCTTTTTGTCCTCTCAAAATAAATACCATGTCCTCTTATATTGCTTATGTCTCCTATGCCTTAATGTCATTGTGTCCTTGTGTTATTTTCTGTTGTGTTAGAGTCTTATGTCAAGTGTGAGTCTGTTTTGAATTGAATAAAAAGCCACGTAATCTCTTGAGTGAACATTAGACAAAGCAAGTATTAAATTGTTATATGCTTCGAAAGATGTAATTCTTGCATGAAAACTCAATAAGAAATCTTCTGTGGTTGCAAATTGTGCTTTGTTTTGATTGATTAGGAAGTGAATTTTTCTTTTGAGAAATCTTCTAGAGAGCTTATTATGTGACTTCTTCATAAATGATGATGAGAAACTCCAATCAGTGAAACTAAGAATGAAGGGAGGGAAAGTAATTCAATGAAATAATCAAGGCTTTGAGTATCAATGACTGGGAAAGAGGCTTGGGTAAGTAAATCTGAGGAGTGCTTTATCACTTGATAACTTGAGCCAACAAGTTCGGGATTATCGATTGAACACCTACTCTAAAGAGCCGCCTTGTAACAGCATTTAAAGTCAAAGAAAAATCCCTCGTAAATGAAACAAAAGATAAGCAAGAACACTGATGGAAAAAAGGTAAATAAAGTGAAGAAGAGGTTGCATAATAACCCTTAAGAGAGAGGACTTGAGGAAATTCATCTTTCCGAAAAGGATTAACAGAGTATAAAAGAAGTACCATGAGGGAATCATAAGAGTCTCAACAGAGCAAGAGAAATTGAAACTTAAAACATATTTTGATTCTTGCTTTGCTTGAGGACAAGCAAAAGATTAAGTTTGGTGTTGTGATGCGTGTGCATCTTGGGTTGTTTTTAGTTCCAATTTCTCTCAATTATCATGATATTCTTTGTGGATTATTGTTATTAATTGATCAAATCAAACAAACTTGATGTTCTTTGAGTTGTGTTTGTGTTTTTAGATGATTCACTAAGAGTTTTAGGTAATTGAAGACCATTTGAGAGAGATTGAAGAAGAAGGAACGAAGCAAAGAAGAAAAGAGAAAATTGGCTAAGTGTTGAAGCCAACGTATGACGTGGTTCTCCATGTCATACGTGGTAATTGAGTCAAAGAGGGCAAGATTTGACAGAGAGGCCACGTTATACGTGGGACTCTCACGTCATACATGAGGCATGGCACCCAAAGGAGCTATTGAAGACAGCAACACCACGTTATACGTGGCTCAGCAACGTCATACGTGGGCAATGGCCTACAAAGAAGCAGAATTTGGCAGAGAGCCCACGTTATACGTGACTCTCCCCACGTCATATGTGGGATTTGGAAGCAAGGAAGCCATTCGAGGCAGAGACCCCACGTTATACGTGGGGCAATGGTGTTATACGTGGGCTCAAGAGGATGCAATGTCAAATTCATTCAATTCCATTCCAATCCAAGTTGTTAGATCTCAATTCCACTCATTAATCAAGGGCTTAATTGGAAAGATCAAAGATATGATTGATTGAAGACTCAAGAGAAGAAAATAAGGATTTGTAAAGAGATAAGATTAGGATTAGATTATGATTAGATTAGATTGTAATTTGAATTTGAAATTTAATTAGGATAGGCATAAGAAGTAACTTAACCACTAGGGTTAGGGACTGAAGCATAGACGTTTCCCATTATTCTTAGATCTCGTTTTCATTATGCAAGGCTAAACTACTCCATTGTTAAGAGTGAGGAGCTCTGTTCACCCAGCATGAGGTAGTCAACTATGTACATAGTCAACTACATTTAATTACTATGTACATTCGTTTATTAATTCATTGAGGTATTTTCAGTTATCTTCTATGCATGATTTAATTTTTTGTTCTTCATCCTAATAGTTTAGAATCACTGAGAGGTGTTCTTAACTTGTCTAGGACTAGATTAATTAGATTGAGAGATCTATTGATTTATGCTAGCTGGAAATTAGATCACATAATCAATTAAGTCTAACTAGAGATAGTCAAGTTAATTGTTATGCAACTAAAATTATGTGGGTTAAAATTGGATTAGAACTAGTTTGGATAGAGTGACATTTAATCTAATCTAGGATCACTTTTGAGACTCATAAGGATTTGAATCTGATTTAGATCTTCACCTATTTATTTGATTGATTGACTAAGAGATTAGCTTTTGATTAGGTAAATAGAAACTAAGTTACTAAGAGATTAGGGCTTGGTTAAACTAGATTCGTTGTGCTTGATAACTGAGAACCTAGAATTGGTATTCGAATGTATGCATTGGCCCTCAAGGGAAAAACATCTCCAAAGCTCTTAACATCTCATTCCATTGATTTAATCTCAAGTAATTTTCTGCCCTCTTTTTCTATTATTTTCGTGTTCATCACCATCATTCTCTCAAGGTTTTGTTTTGATCTGATTAGAATAATTGATAGATAGTATTGTTTAGTCATTTATTCCTCGTGAGAACGATACCCACTTCACCGTGGTATTACTTGTACAATTCGGTGCACTTGCTGAGATCGGAGGGTATCAAGCCACACGTTATACGTGAACATCACCACGTATAACGTGGGCTGACAGACTAAAAACCATCAATTGTAGCCTGCAGCCCACGTATAACGTGAATTTCACATGGATAACGTGGGCATTCTGTCTCATCCATCACCATTCATTGCATATTTACCACGTATAACGTGAGATGTGGCGTTATACGTGGGTAATTTCATCAATTGCATTCATTTGACAGAGGCTACACGTTATACGCCTGCCATTCCCACATATAACGTGCAGCACTCTGCATCATTCAGCCATCACTCACGTTATGCGTGTGCTGAACGTGTGAACGTTGTGTAACAGCTTTTGCATTCATTTCATTCATATTTTGCATTCAATTTTCAAATCAATAACAGCTTTTTCAGAGATTCTTTCTTAATTCTTGAAAGGTTGCACCTTTTCAAAAAACTCATTCATCAAGAAACATGCATATCACAAATTTTCTGATGCATTCTCAACCATTCATTCACATTCACATGCATTCAATCTTATTCATCCCCAACCACACATCATACACTCATTGCCACTATATATACCCCCTTCATCAGCATACCATTACACATTGATATCATTCTACTTCTTCATATTACTCACTCTTCTTCCATTCTTCATATACGTTACTCTCTCTCACTCCTTCTACTCCATTCTTTTTCTTTCTTTTGCTTGAGGACAAGCAATTGTTCTAAGTTTGGTGTGGGTAGTGTTCGCTATCATAAAAAAATTCTTTTTATTCTCACTCACACTCAAATCTTTTGCATTCATCCTTCATGGCTTCTTTGTTGAGGAAGAGAAAGGGAAAGGCAACAGCTAGCTCTAGCAGTGAAGTGCCAAGATTCAAGACTCCATGTCATGAAGCACATGATGCCTGAAATCCTTTCGGATTCCCGGACTCCCACCGGCAAGTGCACCGGATCGTATCAAGTAATAAAAGTGTGAGTAGAGTATCGTTCCAATAGAGATTAATAGACTAATCAATAATGATTAATTAATTATCTAATTAGACCAAATAAAATTCAAGAGAGATATAATATATCTAAACTAATCCTAATTAAATCATATCAAATCAAAACAAATAAAAATCAAATCTAATCAAGTCTACTATTATCCTAATCATATCTAATCACTAAAAATCATGCAAAATTAATCAAAATCTAACTAAATCAATGAAATCAAAACTTGGACACAAGCAATTAATTTGTAGAATGCAAATAATAATGAGAAACAAGCCAAGGAATAAGAGATGTTCACCCAAACACAACCCTAATGCAAATAATCAAGTTACTTCACATGCAAACAATCAACAAATCACAAAGAACCCTAATTAACTAAACCCTAATCTCTTAGTGATTTAGTTTCTCTAATCCTAATTAATTATTAATCTCTTAATTAATTAAATAGGAGAAGAGTTAAAGAACAAACCTAGTTCAATTATGTGAATCACAAAAGGAATTAATTAATTATCTCTAATCTAATTAACCCTAATTCAATTCACATAAATAATTGCACAATTAATCAATTTATTATCTCTAATTTACTGATTAATCATGAAGAACAATTCCTAATCACAATCAATTATTAGTTTTCTCAAACATAACAACTGAAAGCTAGAACAATGATTACCTCTCGGTTAAAACACGTTCTTGAGATTGAAGAATGAAGAATTGAACTTTAATTTGAGAAGCTTGCAGTAAAGAAAACTTGAAATTGCATTAAGACTCTGTGCTTGGAATGGACAGAGCTCCCATTCCTGAGCTTGATGGAGGATTAGTTACTCATGATGATGAAGGACACGGTAGAGGAGAAAAGAGAAGAAGAAATCATGATTAAAACCCTAACTCTAATTCCCTGAACGTGATGAACAGAGAAGAGAGAAACTTGAATCTAAAGTAATTGAATGAGAGGCTGAAAGTGTGTGTCTCGGCTGTGTGTTGATGCCTCATGATCTAAAAACTAGCCTATTTATAATCCTAAACCTAAACCTAATTAGGGTTTACAAAACATTGATCGAAACAGAGTTGCAGAATTGGGCTTGAAGTGAGTGGATCAAGTTGGAGTCACGCTAGAGCATGATGTTGGCGTGACTGGGCCTTGAGATGCTTGGAGAAGTCATGCTGGATCCACGCCCCTACTTGATCATGGCGCGGTCCTGGAGTGAGTTTCACGCCCTAACCATGATGTAACTTGGCTCTGGCGTGGTTTGGCCTCCTTGGCCATACCTAGGCGTGGTGAGTGGTGAAAGCCCACGCCTAGGTGTGGTTGGGGCGCGGTCATGGCGCCATTTGAGCAGGTGCCACGCCTAAGCCACGCTGGGGCGTGGTGAGGGCGCGGCAGCTTTTCACGTCACTTTTTCAGGGTGTTTTCAGGGCTCAAACCAATTGTCAACTATAGACTATTATATATCGACGCGAAGCCCCGGATATTAACTTTCGAACGAGATTGGAACTACATCATTTAGAGCTCTATGACTCGAGTTATCCTCATTTTAGTGCAGAGAAGTCAAGTTGACAGCATACTCAAAAAGTCTTCTTCTTCAAACCTCTTCCATTTTCTTTTGTATTCTCTTGTTTCTTCTTCAATTCTGTATAAACAAGACAGAGTACTCAAGATACTAATAAATGAATAATTAAGCAAATTCACTTGAGTACTAAGCTAAATCTCTACTAAAATCATACGAAATTAGGGCTAAAAATCATTAATGATGCACACGCATCAGCACACTTCAAATCCAAGCTTTTAGCAACGAAGGTTCTCAATGAGTTGATCATTGAGGTCAATGATGAAATCCTCTCTCCATGCAACCTTCAAATTCAAGCAAGGAGGTGGCAAAAACTCACCAACCCAATCCAAGCCGTTGGCCACAACATGGTCAAGAAATTCTATGCCAATGTTTGGGAACCGGACAAGAACAAGAGGAAGCCATACTCCTACACAACAATGGTGAGAGAAAAGGACATCAACTTTGCCCCTAATGACATCAAGAGGGTGCTGAAATTGAAGAATGATCCACTCCCTAATATGGGTTCCTATCATGATAGGAAACCCAACAATGATTTGAGGCTTGACGAAGTCCAAGAATGCCCCTGCCTTGAAGGAGGTGAATGGGTTCGTCATAGAGATGGAAGGCCTCATTACTTGAAGAGAACCGACCTTGACCCCATGGCCAAAGGTTGGTATGATTTCTTTTGTAGGTCTCTCATCCCAACCACCAACCGTTCCGAAGTAATGGTGGAAAGAGCTCTTTTGATTCACTCCATCATTATTGGAGAGAACATCAATGTAGAGGAGATCATTGCCGATCAAATCTACAAGTTTGTTTACAAGACTGACTTGTCATCTAGCCTCCCCTTCCCAAATGTCATTGTATTACTTTGTTTGGAGGCAAAAGCATTCATTCCGGATGACACCTATATCCCTCAAGAGCCACCAATCAATGGAGAAGCTATGGTGAGAGTAAGAGAACCAAGAGCAAGGAATCCAAGGCAAGCAAGACAACCAAGGCAAGAGGCTCCTCAACAACAACAACCACCACAAGAGCAACCACAACCACAATTCCAACAACAACAAGATTTTCCTTCTAACTTCTACACTCATTTTGACAACTCCATGTCAATGATTTATAGAAGACTTGACAACCATCAAGAGGAAAGTAGGAAAAGCTTTGAATCCCTCAACACAAGGATGAACAGATTTGATGATCAGTTGAGCTTCCTTTGCTACTCCAACCAAATGACCAACGAGCAAATGCTCTCTCCCTACCAAGACACAACTAGACTCATGAGGGAGATGGACATGCAAGGAATCCCTGTCACAATGGCCAATTTGGCCATTCATAGGCAAAAGGAGGAAGAGATGTGTCAAGAAAGGATGAGGTATGATCAAATCCTTCAAGAGGCGGCAGCAGAAAAAGCAAGGGAAGAAAACAAGGGCAAGGCTAGAGATGTAGAGGAGGAGAACGAAGACACTGATGAAGAAGACTCAAATGGATCGGAAGAATGGTAAGTCTAAGTCAAGTGAGAAAGAGTGAGAGGGTCAAACAAAAGGTAAGGAATTATGTTCTCTTTTTGTCCTCTCAAAAATAATTACCATCTCTTCTTGTATTGCTTTTGTTAAGAGTCATTGTGTCCTTGTTATATGTTTGTGTTAGTGTCTTTTGTCAAGTATGAGTCTTGTTTTTCAATTGAATAATGCCATGTAATCTCTTGAGTGAACGTAGGCAAAGCAAGTGCTAAATTGATGTATACATTGAAAGATGTAATGCTTGCATGAACACTCAATAAAGAGAACTTCTGTGGTTATGAATTATGCTTAGTTGATTGATTAGGAAGTGAACCCTTTTGAGAAATCCTCTAGAGAGTTATTATATGACTTCTTCATGAAAAATAGTGAAGCTCCAATCAGTAAAACTAAAAGTAAGAAGAGGGAAAAGAATTCAAAGAAAAATATTAAAGGCTTTGAGCATCAATGACTGAGAAGAAAAAGGAATGAAAAGAAAAACTTAAAGATTTCTCCCATGTTATATGATTGTGGTGCAATTGTTTCAGGGAAAGAGGCTTGGATAAGTAAATCCGAGGAGTGCTTTATCACTTGATAACTTGAGCCAATTGGTCCGGGATTATCGATTGAACACCTACTCTAAAGAGCCGCCTTATAACAGAGCATTTAAAGTCAAGAAAAATCCCTCATAAAAGAAACAATAAAATGGCAAAATACTGATTGGAAGGAAGTGGTAAAAAGCAAAAGAAGACGTTGCATAATATCTCCTAAGAGAGAGGACTTGAGGGGTTCATCCTTTCAAAGAGATCAACAAGTATGAAGAAGTACCATGAGGAAATCTTAAGAGTCTCAGTAGAGCAAGAGAAATTGAACCTTAAAACATGTTTTGATTCTTTCTTTGCTTGAGGACAAGCATAAGATTAAGTTTGGTGTTGTGATGCGTATGCATCTTTGGTTGTTTTTAACTTCAATTTCTCTCTAATTATATGATTATTCTTGTGATTAATACTCTCAAATTGTCAATGAAACAAACTTGATGTTCTTTTGAGTTTTGTTTATGTTTATAGAGTGTTTCACAAAGAATTTTAGGTGATTAAGGACCATACAAGAGAGGATTGAAGAAGGAAGAACGAAGAGAAGAAGAAAAAGAGAAAAATTCTAAGTTTTAAGCTCCACGTTGTACGTGGAAGCCCACGTTATACGTGGGAATTAGCTCAGAAATCATCAAATTGGACAGAGGCTACACGTTATACGTGAGCCACCCACGTTATACGTGGGAATTCTTTTTCTCTCACCCAGTGACTCCACGTTATACATGGAGAAGCCCACGTTATACGTGGGAATTGCAAAAAGAAAAGGGCAAGTTCCAGTGGCCACGTTATACGTGGGAATTAAGGTGAAGCTCCAGGATTTGACAGAGACCCCACGTTATACGTGGGGAGAGCCACATTATATGTGGAGGCTGAAAGAGAGCAACGTCCAGATTTCATCAGAATCAATCAAATCCACATCATTAGGGCCTCAAATCATCCACTAATTAAGGGCATAATTGGAAAGATTGAAGATAAGATTAATTGAGGATCAAGAGGAGAAGATAAAGTTTTTTAACCATAAAAGATAAGATTAGGATTAGATTAGATTAGATTCAATTTGAATTTTTTAATTGATTTGTAAATTAGTTTTAGATTAGTAGGGTATAAAAGAGTGAGAATTCACTCTGCATATCATCCATGTTCACTCCATTAATTTTAGTTTTTAGATTTTATTATGATTTGCTAAACTACTCCATTGTTAAGGGTGAGGAGCTCTGTTCACCCATCATGAGGTAATCTTTTTGTACATTCGATTAGTAATTCAATGAGGTATTTTCAGTTATCTTTTATGCATGATTTAATTTTCTACTCTTCATCTCAATAGTTTAGAATCACTGAGAGGTGTTCTTAACTTGTCTAGGGCTAATTTAATTAGATTGAGAGATCTATTAGTTTATGCTAGCTGGAAATTAGATCACATAATCAATTAAGTCTAACTAGAGATAGTAAAGATAATTTTTATGCAACTAATAATTTTGTGGGTTAAAATTGGATTAGAACTAGTTTGGATAGAGTGACATTTAATCTAATCTAGGATCACTTTTAAGACCCATAAGGATTAGAATCTGGTTTAGATCTTCACCTATTTATTTGATTGATTGACTAAGAGATTAACTTTTGATTAGGTAAATAGAAACTAAGTTACTAAGAGATTAGGACTTAGTTATACTAGATTCGTTATGCTTGATTTCTGAAATCCTAGAATTATAAAATCGAATGTATGCATTGGCCCTCAAAGGAAAAACATCTCCGAAGCTCTTAACATCTCATTCCATCACATTAATCTCAAAGTAATTTTCTGATCTCTTTTACTTCTTACATTCGAATTCTTCACCACATTCTCATTAAAGTTTTATTTTGATCTGATTAGAATAATTGATAGATAGTATTGTTTAGTCCTTTATTCCTCGTGGGAACGATACCCGCTTCATCGTGGTACGATTCGGTGCACTTGCCGAGATCGGAGCGTATCACATACATACTTCGGGGAGCTACCCCTTTCTTAGGCCACACGGGCATTGCAAGCGGGATACAACCTCCGTCCTTGATTTTCATGGGTTCACACAGAACTGAATCAATCATAAAAGCCACATGGACAATGCAAGCGGGACACAACCCACGTCCTTGCCACACAAATGGTTCCCACGAAACCCATTCAATCACACAAATAAGTGGTTCAACCACAAAACATCATCACACAAACTTTGGTACATCACAACATGGAACTTCGTTTATTCTATCACTATTCACTCATCCTTACATTATGATAGGTTATAATCCTTTTAGGATATCTTAACTCTAATATCTTTGTTATTATTAATTTATAAATGGCACTTAGCCTTAATTGATATCAAATTGAAATTTTATAGCTAAAAAACATACATTTTCACATTTCAAGCACAATTAAGAACAAATTCACAAAGATGCTCATTCACTAGCTATTCATGTGAGTTTATATTGATGAAACTTCTAATTTAAGTACAAAATAAAATATTAATATTGGGTTCATTACCTCTTCAGGTGTCTTTAGCTGCAATGAATCACCAGCAGAAGAGTCCAACAGATTTATGGACGAATGTGAGAGACCATTATAGAAAGTATGCAACTGTAACCACTCAGGAAAAACATTATTAGGGCATCTCCTAATCATCTCTTTGTATCTTTCCCAAGCTTCATAAAGTGATTTATTATCCTTCTGAGCAAAGGATTGAATATCATGTATGAGCTTTGCAAGCTTCTGAGGAGGAAAGAACTTAGACAAGAATTTGCTGACCAAATCCTCCCAAGTAGTAATACTCCCAAGAGGTTGAGAATTCAGCCACTGCTTAGCTTTATCTCGTAAAGAGAAAGGGAAAAGCCTCAACCTAATAGCATCATTTATCACACCATTACACTTCATAGTATCACAGATATGTAGAAAATTGGCAATGTGCAAGTCGGGATCCTCTTGAGAATTACCATAGAATTGCTCTTGCTGTACTAGCTGAATTAGAGAGAGTTTCAGCTCAAAGTTGTTGGCCTCAACAACTGGCCTAACAATGCTACTGCCATAGCTAACAGTAGCTGGAATAGTGAAATCTCCAAGAGTCCTCCGCTGATTATTATTAGCTTCGTCAGCCATATTATCTTGGATTTCCTCTACAAAGATCCCTTCCTCACTTTCAGAAAAATTCTCAGAAAAACTTCTTTCAGAAGGACTTCCCTGAAGAGTTCTCTGAAACATGACCCTGTTTATGTTCTTTGTTAAAGTTCTTTCAATCTCAGGATCAAACTCAAAAAATTGCCTGTCTCTGCGGTTTTCCAGCGTACACAAGTAACCAAAACAAGCAAACTGGAAATTTCCAACGTTAAAGAGAAGGAAATTCCAAATCATATCAGAAAATCAAAAAGAAGTCTAAGTTAGAGAACTAATTAATATTATATTGTTAATCCTAATTAATTCCCGGCAACGACGCCAAAAACTTGATGCCTGAAATCCTTGCGGAGTTTCAGGGCGCACCGGCAAGTGCACTAAATCTCAATACCATGATAAGTGAAGTATCGTTCCCATAAGGATTAACGGACTACGCAATAATGACCAATTAGGTTCTTTAATCAAACAAATCAACAATTATGATGATCGGGGTGAAATCAACTTGATCAGAATTAAATCTAATCCTAATTAGAATAAAGAACTCACTAAACTAATCCTAAATATAATTAACTAATGTAGCATATAAGATCACGAGAACTAACATGCATTATCACTACTATGTCTAATAATAACCAAACTTAAGTCTCAAGTAACTAATCAACATATACTAACTAATCACAAAATTTCCAATTTCCTCTGACCAACACCAACGTGAACAATAACAATTACTATAAATTAGCAACTTGAACAATAAGAAACCTAATTCATGCAATTTCAATTAAATAGAAGCAACCTGAACGATGACACAATTTAGCACTTGAGAAATAAAGAAATTTCACAAAACAGAGATGAAGAAATCAATAATAAAAGAGAGATTAAGGAATCAGATATGTTCACCAACAATTTTCCTAATTCAAGTATCTATTTTTTTTCAACATAAGCAATTACAATTCACACAAATCCTAATTAACTAAACCATAATTTCTTAGTGATTTAGTTTCCTTTTATTTAATTAATTATCAATCTCTTGAATCACTAATCAAACTAAGGGTGAGTTCGGTTTTTCAGAATCAATTAGCACACAACCACAATTCCCTATCTCTAGTTCAATGTTGATTGTGTGAACAACAAATCTCAGTCAAGTTTAAGTTTAAGAATTTCTCAATCTCAAAAACTCAAACAAGTCAGAGCAAGTTTACCTCTCAATAAAGTTTGTTCCCTTTTGTGAAGAATGAAGAAATTGTTGCTTGAATTGCTACGTGACTTATAATTGAAGAAAAGAAGAAAACTTTGAATTAATCAAACATGCTGGGATGAACAGAGCTCATCATCCTCAACCTCAAAGAAGTTTGGTTACACATGATCATCAAAACCTTCAAAACAGAGAATTATGAAATCCTAATTTTCGTTCCTGGGAAAGAGAGAAACCTACAAATGTAAGGTGTGTCGAGAGAGAAAACCTAAAATCAAAACTATCTGAATGTTTCCAACTTACTAAGTGTGTCAAAATCCTAATTTTCTAACCTATTTATACTCTAAACTAACGTAATGAATTACAACTTTACTGCAGTAACAAGTACAAACTCCTAGCAATTTTAGGCTTTGGGCTTGAGTGAAAACTCACGTTTGGGCCACGTTGAGACATGGCTCAAAAGTGACCTTGGGAAGTTTGGGGGCTCAAAGCGTGGTCTTAAATTATTGATGTATGATCCACGTTTGGCCCACCTTGGAAACATGGTCCAAACGTGGCCATGAAAAGATTGGGAACATGGCCTTGGCTTGAGCTTAGCTTGGTGAGAACTTGGATGAGTCACATTTGGCCCACGTCTAGGCATGGTCCAAACATGACGTGACTTGGTGTGTGTCATGGGAGCTTGGTGAGACTTTGAGAACGTCACGTTTGGGTCACGTTCCTAACCTGGCTCAAATGTGACTTGTGACGCCTAAGGTGTGTCTAATTTCATCATGATTCTTTCTCTGCAAGTGTTTCCAAGTCCTTCTGATTTCTATTCTTCATTTTCCTACAAATAATTAACAGAATACTCAAAATATCTATATGATAAGGATTTAAACAAATTACATTGAGTATTAAGCTAATTACCCACTAAAATATGCAATAACTTAGTGAGAAAACCCTTAATGATGCTCAAGAATTATACTGGTACTTAGGGATGGAAACAGGTCAGGCGGCCTATTAGGGGCCTTAGAAGACTAGGCCTAATAAGGCTTAATACAAGTCAGACATATTTGATAAATATATCATGCTCAAGTTTTTGTAAAAGTCTTTTTGCTTAAAGAGCCGCTAGGCTTAGGCTCTTTGTATGTAAAGCCTATAAAGTCTATAGGCCATTCTATTTATATGTTTTATGTTATAATAAATTTTTAAAATAAAAAATAATTTTGTTAAATTTTAAATAAATTAAAGAGACATTTAATCTATTATAAAGATATTTTTTGTCTTTTAACCATATAAAAAAAATCATTGATACTTCTAATTACTAAATAAATATATTTATAAAGGTCAAAACATAATATATTGTGAAATTTTATTTATTTGCAGTCATAAGTTTTTAGTATTATCTTTTACTATTTTTTTAGTTTAATTTTGATACATTGACGGTGTAAAGAGTTTTACGCAGTCATCTAATCAAATCTATGTATTTATTTGACTTTAGAAGTAGTAGGTATGAAAATTAATTGCTTTTGATGATATGGTAACATCTAATAGGATGTATGTGTAAAACTCTTTTATACTAACGGTGCATGAAAATTAAATTCTTATTTTTTGTGAATTTACTTTTTAATAAGTTTTTAAACAGGTTTTAAATTAGGCTAGACTTTTCGAACAGACCAAATCAAATAAAATATAAAGTCTTTAACAAGTAATAGATTAGACATAAATTCAATACATATGATACATGTGTGTCTTATTTTGACTGAAGTTTCACTTGTCCTATTTTTATGCTTTTTATGCCTACTGGTACCATAATAAGCATCATGATTAATAGTTTTAATTATTTTTTAATATTTAAAAATTTTAAACATTTAAATATATATGTTATTTTTTAAAATATTAAAAAGTAAAAATAATTAATAAAATAAATTAAAACTCTTAATATTTTTTCTTCCAAATAAAATCGATGCTCTTGGAAATGAAGTATCATGGCACACTGGCCACGCTTATCCCAATAAAAACTCGTAATCATCCTTATTCCTCATCATAAAGCTACCAGAGCTCTCATTACAAGCCCCTTTCGTTATTCCCAAGAGAAAAACTTCAAAAAAGAAAACACATTGACCCAACTTCAAAAGAGAAAGATGCAGACTTGAGAGAAAAGAAGGGTAGATAGCATACTGGTCATAATTGTAAAGGAGTCAACAAAAATATTATATATTAACTACCAAATGCAAAGGTTATGAAACTAGCGTTGCTAATTTTTTTTTGGTGTCTAACTAGCGTTGCTAATTTGCTGTTATGTTAATATCAGTTGCCAAGTTTCCCCTTAACCAAACAAAAATCACGCATCCAAAGTTTCTTTATTTTATCTCTTTTTTAACGTTTATCTACTTGATGATAATATCTGTAAATGCTTCTTCTTTACACTTCCACGGTTCCACTTCCACCACCACAAGAGTTTCATAAGAACGCATCCAAAGCACTACCACAGGTCCACTGCTACAATGGCACCTCTCTTACTCCTTTTCTTCCTATTCTTCGCCTCTTCTTCTCCACTAACACACTCTCGTACTGTTCCCCTTAAAACTACACTCCTCGACGTCGTTTCAGCCCTTAAAAAAACCCGTAACGGCCATGGGCCCACCTTATACACCCAAAGAACACAGCCTTCAGAATCCACATCCACATACTCCCTTCAACTTCATTCTCGCGCTTCAATTCAAAAGCACTACTCAAACAACAACTACAAGTCACTCACGCTCTCATTACTCGAGCGTGACTCAGCCCGAGTCAAGGCCTTACAAACACGCCTAGATCTCGCTCTGAAACGAGTTTCGCCCACGGATCTTCACCCGGCCAAGTCGGCAACCGAGTTAGACACGGAGGAAATGCAAGCACCGCTTATATCCGGAACGAGTCAAGGAAGCGGTGAGTATTTCGTCCGAGTCGGAATTGGTAACCCGCCGAGTCAAGCGTACCTGGTCGTGGACACGGGCAGCGATGTAAGCTGGATCCAGTGCGCACCTTGCGCCGAGTGCTATGACCAAGCCGATCCAATCTTTCAGCCAGCTTTATCGGCTTCATATGCGCCGATTCCCTGCGCCGCCTCGCAATGCAAGTCCCTAGACCTCTCCGAGTGCCGTAACGGAACCTGCCTCTACGAGGTTTCTTATGGTGACGGTTCTTTCACAGTCGGTGACTTCGCGACGGAGACCGTTACGCTCGGCTCTGTTTCATTTCCCAACGTCGCCATCGGCTGCGGCCACAATAACGAAGGCTTGTTCGTCGGGGCCGCCGGCTTGCTCGGCCTTGGCGGCGGTGCGCTGTCTTTCCCGGCTCAGCTCAACACCACTTCATTTTCCTACTGCCTCGTGGACCGCGATTCCGACCATGTTTCAACTCTCGAGTTTCACTCCACGTTAGCTCATAACGCAGTCACCGCACCGTTACGGCAGAACAAGCAGATGGACACGTTCTATTATGTTGGATTGACCGGAATTAGTGTCGGCGGTGAGTTGCTTCCTATTCCAGAGGCGAGTTTCGAGGTGGATAGCATCGGCGGAGGAGGTGTCATTGTGGATTCCGGCACGGCGGTGACGAGGTTAAAAGAGGAAGTTTACGACGTTATGAGAGATGCGTTTCAGAGAGGGACGAAAGGGTTGCAGAGGGCGAACGGTGTGGCGTTGTTTGATACTTGCTATGACCTGTCATCTAAGTCTAGCGTGGAGGTTCCAACGGTGTCGTTTCATTTTCCTGAAGGGAGGGAGTTACCGTTACCGGCAAAGAATTACCTGATACCGGTTGACTCGGTGGGGACGTTCTGCTTTGCCTTTGCACCAACAACGTCTTCGTTGTCGATAATTGGGAATGTTCAGCAGCAAGGGACACGTGTCGGTTTCGACGTCTCTAACTGGGTCGTTGGATTCTCTGCTAATAGCTGCTAGTCTTAGATGGATTATTCCCGTGCATGTTTTAATTTATTTAATTTTTTTTTTTGTCTAACTTTCTTTAATTTAATATTTGATATTTGATGTTATTATTATATTACGGAACTAATATTAGTGGACTAATAGGGAGTTAATGAGTGTAATTAGAGAAATAATATGTGGTAAAAGAAAAAAAAAGAAAAAAAAATCTATTGATCATTTATTGACTAACAAATTATAAGCTCCTTAAACTTTCTCTTTATTTTAAAACTAACGGCATGACCCAGGGAAATTGTTCTCTTTCCCCTTTCTTATTTATTTTTGGTTGATTGGCTTTCGATCTGGACAAAAGATTAAAAGGATTAATACTTTAATAGAGAAGGGATACTTTCAACCTTATGCTATTGGAAGTAGATCAAATGTTACCGAGTATCATATGTTTCCGTGCTTTACTGTTGATTTTAAATTAATAATTAATTTTGATAAAAATATATTTTATAATTAAAATCAACAGTTAAAACATAGGAAGAATCAATATCCGATAACACTTAATCACTTCTTATGATATTAGGTTTCGAGATATGAATGTGGAGACGGACAGGAATGTAGATGAATGACTGAATAGTTGCTGGTGTCACATTGTCACTTCTAAAACTCAATAGGGGACAGTTTGATTTTATTTTTTTCCATCCTTCTTAGTAAGAAAACGGAAATATCTTTTTTGCATTAACCATTAATTAACCATAGTTCTCAGAACCTAATAAGTAATTAATTCAATCAAAATATTATTGGGAAAAAATTATTAAATCTACCCATATATATTGAGAACGTGAATAAATTTATCTATAAAAGAAAAAAAATAATTTTATATTCATGAAAGATAAAATTCAATTGACAAAATTATTCAAATCTTAAAAAATTATTCAAAATTTCTAAATTACTCTTTAACATAACTTTACCTAAATTCTAATTTTACTCCACACAACTATCAATTTGTTCTTATTTGGTTTTACTCCACCTTTGTTGGGGACAGTTTGGTTTTATTTTTCATTCTTTTTCATCCTTCTTAGGAAAAAAATAGGAGTACAAAGGATTTCTCTTTAGTATTAACCATTAATTAACCATAGTTATCAGAACCTAATGAGTAATTAATTCAGCCAAAATATTGTTGGCTTCCAATATTGCTTTATGTTTATCAATTCTGTAATTGATTGACCAATTAGAATTAGAAAAAGTTTAGGGACTAATATAAAATAGCCAAAATAGCCAACAAGCTGCACTTAGCACTGTACTATTCTCCAGTAGTTCTCTCTTTCCCTCATGTGAATAATCTAGCATTGTTCCTTCTCTCCTCTTCAATTCACATTGTTACCGCCACCTCACTCTCCAGCAAAGGTCTCCCATTCCATCAACCACTAGTGGGAGCGAGTAGAACTCTCTGTGGAAACGTTAAAGCACACCAAGCCTCTCCTATGTTGTGACATCAAATATTATGTTTGGATCTTGGGTGAGGACAGGGGCAGAAGGTTCTTCTTCTCTTTTTCTTCTTTCTTCTTCTTTGTATTGTTGTTGTGGTGGGGATGGTGTTGCGATTGTGATGGTGGTGATGGTGACGTTGTTGGTATTATTGTTGTTGTGGTGTTGTGGAGTTGTTGTTGTTGTTGTGGAGTTGTGGTTGTGGTGGTCGGATAATAAGTTTGGTCATCAGTTTCGGATGATAACTTGTCTTATTTTCAGATGATAACTTTGGTTAGTTTTGGATGATAAGAATTTATTGGCTCCCCGCTCCCTAAAGGCTTCCTATGTTGGTTCCATAACACTGTTGTTATAATTATAATTAAACAAGAGAGTTTGCAAACTCTAAATACTGTAAATTTGGACTAGAATGTATCAGAGTTTGAGGAGATGGGTTAGAAAAGGCACAAACACCAACTAAGTCAAGTCTTAATGCACTAAATTGATGTGGAAACAGAAATAATGTTGGGCCCATATTACTGATAAATGAGTTAAACATAGTTGGGAATGAATATTGAGGTGTTTGTGAATTTTGATTATGTGGTGGAAAAATAGGTAATTGGCTATTATAAGGAACTTGAAAATTGAAATTGTAAAGATTATGTGGGTTTTGATTTGAAAATGTATTAGATAGTGTGAAGCTACGATTTGGATTTTGAGAATTTGAAGATTCATATTGTTGGGTATTTAGATTTTGAAAATTTTTTTGCAAGTAGTTGAGAAAATAATTGAATTGATTTGGATATATTTTTATGAACTGAAGCCAAAAATAGTTGATGTTCTTTGAGTTGTGTTTGTGTTTTTAGATGATTTACTAAGAGTTTTAGGTAATTGAAAACTATTTGAGAGAGATTGAAGAAAGGAGGATGAAGAGAAGTCAAAGAAAGTGAAGAATCTACTCCCAGTAGCCTCACGTCATACGCCCAAGCTTCCACGTCAAACGTAGAAATGAAAAGCAAAAACCACAATTAGACAGTGAGCCCACGTTATACGTGGGCATCACAACGTTAAACGTGGGCATGAAGCAGAAAGATGAAAAGATGGACAGAGAGCCCACGTTATACGTGGGCTCTCCCACGTTATACGTGGAGTGTAGCGTCCAAAGGAGCAAATTAGACAGAGCCTCCACGTTATACGTGGAGGATCCCACGTTGTACGTGGAGTTCAGAAGAATGCAACGTCAGATTTGATGAAAGCCAATCCAATCCAAGTTGTTAGGTCTCAATTCCATTCATTAATCAAGGGCTTAATTGGAAAAATAAAGATAAGATTGATTGAAGATCAAGAGAAGAAGATAAAGCTTTGTAAAGATAGAAGATAAGATTAGGATTAGAATAAGATAAGATTAGGATTCGGATTAGATATGATTAGATTTTAATTTGATTTTTAGTTAAGTTAGTAGGATATAAAAAGGGAGATTGATCCCAGCACAGAAGAGGTTACTTTTACTTCAATTTTAGGTTTTAATTTTCATTATGCAAGGCTAAACTACTCCATTGTTAAGGGTGAGGAGCTCTGTTCACCCAGCTTGAGGTAGTCTTTTGTACATTCAATTATCAATTCAATGAGGTATTTTCAGTCATCTTCTATGTATGATTTAATTTTCCGTTCTTCATCCCAATAGTTTAGAATCACTGAGAGGTGTTCTATACTTGTCTAGGGCTAGATTAATAAGATTGAGAGATCTATTAGTTTATGCTAGCTGGAAATTGAATCACATAATGATTAGGTCTAACTAGAGATAGTCAAGTTAATTGTTATGCAACTAAAATTCTGTGGGTTAAAATTGGATTAGAACTAGTTTGGATATAGTGACATTTAATCTAATCTAGGGTCACTTTTGAGACTGATAAGAGTTAGAATCTGAATTAGGGCTTCATCTAGTTATCTAATTAATTGACTAAGAGATTAGCTTTTGATTAGGTAATTGGAAACTGAATTACTAAGAGATTAGGATTTAGTTACTCTAGATTCTTTGTGCTTTGATTTCTGAAAACCTTAGAATTGTAATTGAATATATACATTGGCCCTCAAGGGAAAAACATCTCCGAAGCTCTTAACATCTCATTCCACTA
>JASCZI010242493.1:8704-26016 GCA_036250425.1 Stylosanthes scabra | reverse complement strand
GACAAGTACGTGCCCAATGATTTTTACCACCACAACGATGACATCTGTTTTCAATTTGCTTACCATGCCCATTATTCTTCTCTTTATTACCCCACCTCTTATGGGAATTTTTCTTATTGAAGAATATTTTCTTTTTTCCTTTATCATATTTGTTACTGAAATTAGGACCTTTACCATTTTTGGGATTACAAGTACTCACATTCACTTCAGGGAATGGAGCAGAGCCGCAAGGGCGAGCTTCATGATTCTTCATGAGCAATTCATTATTTTGTTCTGCCACAAGAAGGCATGAAATTAACTCAGAATATTTTGTAAATCCCTTTTCTCGATATTGCTGCTGCAGGAGCATATTCGAGGTATGAAAGGTCGAGAATGTTTTTTCTAACATATCATTTTCAGTAACATTTTCCCCACACAATTTCAGTTGTGAGGTTATTATAAACATTGCGGAATTATATTCAGAAATGGATTTAAAATCCTGTAACCGCAAGTGTAACCATTCATATCGGGCATTTGGGAGAATCACCGATTTTTGGTGATAGTACCTTTCTTCAAGGTTTCTTCATAGATCTGCAGGATCTTTTAAGGTAAGGTATTCACTTTTCAACCCTTCGTCTAGATGACGTCGAAGGAAGATCATCGCCGTAGCGCGATCTCTTAGTGATGCATCATTATTTGCTTTTATAGTATCACCAAGGTCCTTTGAATCAAGATGGATTTCGGCATCGACAATCCATGATAAATAATTTTTACCTGAAATGTGAAGTGGTACAAATTCTAATCGGGAAAGATTTGACATAATGAAATTTAGTACCTTATGTCTTCAAAGTAAATCTAAAAGCTTCTTGCTTCAAAGCAAATTGATCAGAGCTTCGTGCTGAGAACGTGTTATAGAACTGAAGCTATAATAACATTAAAGCTATAGAAGATATAATAATAGAAAAGGGAGAGAGAGAACTATAGAGAGAAAGAATATGAAATTCTTATTGATTTCTGGATATGAAAAACTTATGAAATCATAGCGCTATTTATAGTAAAAGATTTACTATTACATGAAAAGAAATGAACGGCTATGATTCATCTACTATGCAACATAGTAACTTGATTAGGAATGGACGGCCATGATTTATTGGGTTACTATGCAGCATAGTGCTGCATAGTGCCGGCGGCTGCCGACACCAATAATTCATCACAGCAACTAAGTTAGTAGTGTAGGCGGGGAGACAAAAAAGGGACATAAATCATAATAATCAGGATACATAAATTTCCACAGATGATGTTCATTTTTCCCAAACATGTTGGGCGAATTATAATACACTGTTTATGCTTTGTATTCCAAGATTAAGAAAATTGGACTTATGAATAGTAAGAGGGAATTAGTTATTGTATTGAATAATGTGATACTTTTCTATTTAAGTATCATACCCTTTGTCCATCTTTCTTCCATCTCCTAAGGTTGAGATATCTAAGCAATGAAAATGGATATGATCAACCACCATAGCGGTACTTGAGGGATTCTGGAGGCTCTTCTTCCATGATGCCAGAACCTGTTGTTGCCAAGTACTCACGAATGGTAGTTTTACGATCAGCAAGATAAGTATGATCTAAGAAGTTGTCATATGCTGTATCACCAAGATTCTTTGCTGCCAGTACACTACAAAAACATTTCATAATTACCGTTTAAATATAGGGAATGTAGTAGCAGAATGGGTTTAAATGAAAAGAAGTTTTGGTAGTGTTGTGGGACTGAATGGACAAAGACAATGCAACAGTAAAGATGCATCTCTAAATGCTTTTTGTCCTGATGTTCTTATCTCCTTGTCTTGGGAGAGTAACCAAAAAACTATAATAGTTTCATTTTTCTAGAAGCAATGCTTTCCTAGCTCTAAAACAATTTGAGAAGGATATGCAACTACTTAAAAGGGAGGCATCAAAAGGTCACTCAAAATCAGAAAGAAACTACAAATTGTAAAGAAAATTTGAAGTTTCTGCTCTGAAGCAATCCAATTCACATCAGTTGGAATTGTTACCTAAAAATAAATTTGAATTGGTTGTATCATTGCATCTCTAAACTTGGATGATTTTACCAGAAGACAATTGCACCAGAAATCTAGATATGTGGTGATGATTTTACATTATCTCCTCTTTAATTTCAAACAGTTTTAAAAAAATGAAGTTGGGCCAAAAAGTGCATACCAGTGTCTAAGATAAACACGGCAAGGGAAAACATCATCTCTCCAAATTTTGTCGATATTCCATCGTCCGTATTGCTGAAAGTATACTTCCTTACTTCCTGTGAGAATCAATTTACAAAAATGAAGAAAAAGAAACCAAAGAAACTATACCGAAGATTATTTGATGTATGCTATAAAGATGGATGCAACATGCAAATTCAACTAAGTGAATTAACAACAACAAAAACCAGCCTCGTAAAGATTCAAAATTGCTCAATAAGGAAAATGTTACTGAGAATTAGTGAATCACCTTTACATCTAATGTTGAGAAACTCCTCATCGCTGTAGCGGGTACAGAGGACCTGAGAAAAATTCGATGCATATTATACAATAACCTTGAAATGTAAAAAAGTGAATAACCACCAAAAATGTCATCTCGATGCTTCGCTACATACCGCTGGAAAATCAAAAGGTTTGCCATCAAGTGTTTCTGGAAGAACCTAAACACAGTATAGGAACATCAGTACATCACAACACACAAGACACAGTATAATATCAATTACCAAATGTGAAGAAGAAGAACAATCAAAGATAACAAAAGCAACAATGCTCAAAATCTTACTGCGAGAAACCGAAACTCAACCTCCCTCTTGATAAAATCCGGAATCTGGCAATTCATCCCTATAAAATGTTAGCTCCATTTGCTCAGTTAGCAGCACAGACACAAAAAACAAAATATTCATTAATTAAAGAACAAAAAATTCAACACAGCACCACACCTCGGATTTTCTGATCTCAAAAACAGTCACAATAAGTGTTTCTCCTTCACATGGCTCCACACTCAAGCTCGAAATTTCCTAATAAAGTTTTCATTAACACACAAAATACACAAATTCAATCCAAACTTAAACAGCAGCAACCAATTTTTTCCTGTACATTTCAAATAGAAAACATAGTAATCATGCATTTTCATTTTCAGTGTAAAAAGAAATCAAACATTCTTCCTTCGTTCTAAAATTTCTGAGAAAACAAATTAAAGAGGCGAATAATGGAGTGATGAGAAGTAACCATGGTTTCTGGTTTGGCGATGCCGCGCTCGAAGAAAACCGGAGCAACGTGAGCGAACACGCGACGGAATCCGTTGAGCCTGGCCACTCGGAAGTTGAGCAGATCGGGGAAAGTGCTTCGCGCGCTTCTCTCTGCGTTTCAAATAAAGCGGTTACGGAAACGGTTAAGGCAACAAACGGTTATGATGATTGGACGTACCGGAGAGGAGAGAACCGAACCCGCAGATGGAGATGTAACCGTCGGGAGAGAGGAGAGACTCGAAGTCCGACTCGTCGTTGAGTTCGGTGAGAGGATGATGTTGTGTTGACGGAGAGTGTGAACGGAGGGCGGCGGAGGACATGGCGGCGGAAGGAGTGAGTTGGCGGAGAAATGGTTTGGAGTTTGGAAGAGGAGTTGAGGAGTGTGAGAGGGAGAAGGAGAGGGTGGCGCGTTGGTTGGAGGCGCGTGAGGCGAGTAGGGGAGGGAGTGGGAGTGGCAGGGTGGTGGCGTTCATAGCAGCAAAGTGAGCTGCTATGCTATGCTATACTTGAGGACTTCACCGCGAACTCAAAAGCCTATAGCTGCATAGCATAACTCGCGGATTAGTCATTTCACACCATTATTAAGGCCTTGTTGGTCATTTCACTAAATAAAAATACAGAGAATCAACCTTAAATTAATGGTTAACTTGGGAATATGTAATCCCTTCCAAACAGAGATGTGGGGATTTATCAATGGTCTCAACATGGCATGGGATTTGGGTTACTAGAATCAGATGCAAAAGAGGCTCTGGACACTCTCAAAGATCAAAGGAAAATGAAGGAAATCAGTGTGCAGATTGATTAGCAAAGAACAACATGCAAACCAGCCTTGGATTTAATTTTATAGATCAACCTCCTTTAAAAAGCAAGATTGATGATGATGTTACTTAGACGGGCTACCTTACCCCCGGAACATAGTTGATACAGTGTAGTTTTCGTTTTTTTGGGCGTTTGGACCCGTTTCAATAAAAAAAACAACCTTAAATTAAATAATATTAGTTAATTTTGTTATTATTATAAAAGTGCTTTTTTTTTTTTACATTTACATACACATAATTTTTCTTTGATAAATATACTCAAGCAAGAGTTGTTATATATGGCTGCAAAAAATATATGAAAAGGACATAATAAACAAAAAGCAATAACGAACTCGTGATGATCACAATCTTATCCCATTTTCAATCTCAACAATCTATATTTTATGCTTTGCTGAATTGTTAAACTTTGCTAGCTTATATTTGATACTTACATACCTGGATGCTCAACTAGTATTTGATGATAGTTTAGTTTCTTTAAAACCAATAACAAAAATAAGTTTAGGGTTATAAATATAGCCATTATCATCAACAACTAATTCTCATTTTCATTCACATTCAAGTTACATAATATTGATTTTGTTAAATTCCTTCAACATCATTATCATGGTTATAATATAAAGATTGCTATTGCAATTGAACTTTGAAATCAGAGGAGCTATATACAAAACAAGTTAAATCTTCAAAAATATTAGGGATGACATATTGGCATTTAAGCTACAGATACTTAGCAGCTCTACCTAATAGTGGCACCCTCTAGATCTATTCATCGCAGAGAATTCTCTGTAGTTATCATGTTTTTTAGTATATTGTTTGAATCTTAATTTCTTTAATCATTATTGGTAGAAGTGAATTGGTTATTTTAAAAGGGCTGATGAAACTGTTAGATGTGACTAAGGGTGGCTTACCCAATGAGAAAGATACAAGTAACATTTTAGATTTCAACTTCAGCACTCATTTCCATTCATTTTGTTCACATGACATCACCTATTGAATTCATCACCTTAGCCATGCAACTATGTGACCACCAGACTGCACCATTTTACCATCCAAAATTTCAAATAGTATCCTGATTTTTTTTTATATGTCGAAATAAAGAGGGTGAAAACTTGTTCTATTGTCATCCTTAAAATTGGTCTACTCTACATATATCCGAAGAGAATGCCATTTTGCAAACCCTTGAAACCTTCAAACCTATTTCACAGGTAGTGAGGTGAAACGAATGTACTTCCTCCAATTTTTCAATCACATGCATTTTAGAAAATAAAATGATTTTATATTTATATGAATAAAAAAATATATGCACTCATACATAAAACATTAGCATTTTATTTTGCCAATTAAAATTTTAAATTTGACTATTCTGTGATATTTATTACAAATACAAAAATTTTATTTTCCTTTCGAATTGAAATTTTTCTATCTCCAATTTCTTACAAATAAACAAATTGTTGTGTTTATTCTTCAATTATATTTAGTAAATATTATTACTTAGGTATTTATTAACCTTTATTTTAAAAGTTAGGAACAAACAAAAAGAAAAAGAAAAAACTAGACTAATAATGTAAGTAGAGATGGCGGACCTAACTCCTTTAGGCCCAACCTGTTTAGCCCACAGGTTAAACAGGCTAAGCTCGATTTTATATGGGCTCGAATTTTTTAGTTCGGTCCATTTATAGTCAAAGTTATGGATAAACAGACTGACCTGTTTAATTAATTAGTAATTATTTTTTTAAAAAAATAAACAAAAATTTTAGATTTTAATTTAAAAAAGAAAAAAATTTTAGCAAAAAAAACTCGAAAAAATTAAGTATTTTAGCTGATGAATCAAGTTTTTGGGTCGAATACAATAAAATATAGAAAAAGTGCTAATTTTTTAAAATATTCAAAAATAAATTAAATAAATAGACTAGTCCGTTTACCTGCGGGCTAGCTCGAAAAAAATTCAGGTTAAATGGGCTAGCCCAAATTTTAAACAATCCGATCTCAGAAACAAAAATTCGCCTATTTTGACAGATAAATTGAATGGGCCAATAAATTTTACCAATTTTTGACAGCCCTTGATGTAAGCATCTGTCTATGTACAATCAGACTCCTCCTCTCTGTATGAAACTGATTTTATTGGAAAGGAACACCTTTTATAAACAGCTTCACATTATTACGGCATGATACAACGAAGAGAGAGTTCAAAATATAGAGAGTAATATTAAAATTGTGTGCTAAGTGCTAACTGACTAATATGTCTATGCATATGATTGTGATGTGAGAATGTTATGAGCCTGAAAGAAGAGGCAGATAGCAGATATGTCATCAATGGCAATGCCTCTTCTCTTCCTCTTCCATTCATGCGTTGCGCATTTCACAAGCCTCTCAGCGGCTTTTCCTTTCTCTTCACTTGAACCAACTATCTTCACTGCTTCTTGGTTCGAGATTACATCCCATACCTTTCATTTTTTTTTACGCAAAACACAACTAATCAGAATTAGCTTACACACACTTCATATAAACTAGACTCTTTGTAGATAAATAACATCAAAATACGACATGTGTACATGTATATAAGCATGAAAAAAATACCAAAAGTATTCGGTCACTAACAAAATTACCCAATGAATGAAAATAGTTTGATACTCATAAAAAATGAGTTTCGTTTGACAAAACTACTCAGATGACATGTCAAAATTACCCAAATTGTCACGTTAATTGTTGACGTTTGGGTAGTTTTGACAAAGGAAACTCATCTTTTAATGATCTAAAACTCTTTCTCTTTATTCATGAGTAGCTTTGTCAGCGTCCGAATCTTTCATAGGTAGTTTTGGTAAATTTTTCTAATATTTTCATATAAAAATCAAAATTACGTGTGTAGCTATAACAAAGAAGAATAAATACTTACATAATTTTTTACTTTTCTATTGTACTTTGGAAAAAGTAAATATTCAACATAACCTAAATAAGTCACTATTTCATTAATAATTTTTTTAAAAGGCATTGTATGATTGATGAGAGACATAGAATAAGAAATATAAGGTGAATAATACTTGATTATTATAAGATGCATGCATACCCCATCACTAGCCAAGATAAGAAATTGATCTCTAGAGTTAAGCTTCCTTTGAGTGACCTCAGGGACAGAGATTAGTCCAAAGTCCTTGACACAATAATCACCCAATGCTCTTGATATTGCAAGTCCTGGTGTTTTACCATTTGGCATCCACACCCTATACACTCCTGGCTCATCTTCTAGACAAAACACCCTCCCTCTTGATTCCATTATCCTCTCTGCCTCCTCTAAATTTACCAAATAATAATAATAAGCACTTGTTATGTTATTATGTTTTGAGAGTGTAGAGAATGAATGTGTGGAGCATACTAACTTGGTAAATTTGGCTTCATGTCAGTTGTAAGCTGAAGGGCACTTAGTGTGCCACAATCTGAAGTTGTTGCCAATACTGCTCTTGAATCACCTAAGTTTGATATAATCAGATCTTCACCCTGAAACATTAGTCATATAAATTTCATACCATAGTTCATCATAAATCAAGCCTACATCTAGCCTGAATATTTTTTTAGATTCATATTATAGGAATAAGGCACTACATTTGACAATACTTATGCGAACATGAGGAGACTCTATAAGTGTGCTTAGTTTGCGGTTTCATTTTTGTTCTTATTTTCAGTTTTTATAATTTTAAAGGAAAAAAAAGAAAAAATGAGGTGGAAACAAAAAATTGAATTTTAGTGTTTTTTCTTTTATTTCTAAAAAATTCTAAAACATGTATAAAAAAAATCAATTACCAAATTACCTAAATATCTACTCGCATAGAATATATGTTAAAATATAAATACACAATTATAATGAGTTTGTCTCTGGACACAACCCAAAAGAATACATATTTATATGAGTTAAACATGAGTTTCATAACTAAGGAAGAAAATAAAAGTAACTTGAAGATATTAATATGACATGAATAAAGGTAAACCTGTTTGATAACTGTCAAAGCTGTAGTACCACTTTGAAAGGAATCAATCCCGGTATTGAGCTTTAGATCATGATCAACAGCAGCACAAGTTTTTACGCATGCCTGCTTCCATATGTCATGGTGATTCTTCCCATCTGCTTCCATCTTGTAATTCAGGTCATCAAGTGATGTGGCAGCAAGATTTCCCTTCAAGTTGCTTAGCAAAGAAGCAGGAACAAGTTTCCTCACACTTTTGGATACATAGTGTCCCCAAGGCCCATGTCCATCAAAAACTCCACACAATATCATGTCTTCTTGCCAACCAAATTCCTACCACCACCAATAAATAAATTATTACATTTAGAAACAAAATATCGAGTTCCATGCTCATCGAATTCTTTAACTTGAGCGTCCAAGTCCTTGCAGATATATTTTCCTCCGGAATTGCCAGTAATCCTAATCCTAATCCTATTTTTCATGTTGTGAACAGTAGAGTCAGATCAGAAGAGAGACTTCAATTTAAAGTCACAAACACCTTCGTATAGTTTGGAAGCGTTTCAAGTATAACCAGAAACTAGGTGTTCCTAAGATCAACTGTTAAAAACACAGTAACACCTGACTTTTCGGTTATACCTGAAACACTTCCTATAAAGTTTATGTCCCATTTATGCTTGAAAAGGCAATATTTCAATTTTTCAGGTATTAATTAAGAATGATGGCATACCTCCCAAACAATAAGGCAATCTTGGTTGACACCTTTCTGGCCCTTCTTTGTGAAAACAGAGGCAAAGTTGTTGGCCTTGGGAGACTTAACAGTTCCAGATGAACTCAATAACAATCCATTCTTCCTTGCTTCCTTTGCCAGTGCTTTCACTGCTTTCTTTTCATCCTCATCATCATCGTTTGCACAACCTTTCTCTTTCTTTGATGCAATTGTTCTTGCCAATCCATTGACAAGAGATGGAAAGAGAACCATGGCCGCTGCTACATTCCAATCAAAGTTGCAACAACACACTGCCAGAAAAAAAAAAAAAAAGAAGTTAGATAATTGATATTGAAATTTGATCATTCAAGAGCAGAGGTATATATATGCCTGAGATTATTGGAATGGGCTCAAGAAAATCCTAGTGCATGTGCCAGAACATGAGGAACTATGTGTTACTTACAATACCCCATTAAAGCCAAATTGCAAGCACAATTAGGTGTACGGGACGTGACGTATTTTAATTATTGTAACTTGAAAATGTGAATGTAAATAAGGATGTCTTAGTTGTTAGTTGTTACTTGTTACCATAACAGCCACTTGCTTTGGCCATCATAAAGTACACACAACACATGGGCTTTTTGGGCAACATAAATATGATCAAACGTCATGGTTAACATAAGCTTAACCGACTTTTTAAGGGTTCAAAGTAGTAATTAAATTTCCAATAATGCTTGGGAGATAATAAAAGTTATATATTTATAATTTTAAATAGAATACACACATCCATGTGTTTTGTCCACGTGTCAAATACAGAAATAATGAAGTATAATACATTAGTACTTATTTTCTTGTGAATTTATTTGTTTATTCAACCTGTTCTTAACATTTTCCTTGACTTCCGCTTCATTCTTTGTCACATATGATGGAATATTACCACTTCTATTGATGATATCTAAGATGATTCAATTCACAATTCATAGCGTTTTAATGCGCACAAGAACCGCGATTTAGAATGCACAAGTCAAGTGATGCTTGGTATGTCATGTTATTGATAAATTCATGGTAACTATCTTTTACCGGTAAGTCGGTAATTAATTTGTCGCGAATCTGAGCTCCATTTAAAGGTCTGTTGACTAATGGATTACTACATACACAAGATGCAACTATTTTTTATTATATTCCTAGTGATTTTGAGTTAAAAGTCCCGTGATTTTTACACATAGTATAAACAAAAAAGTTGCATTAGAATAAACAACTAAAAGCCCGTTTTGTACGAGGTCGGTATTTAACAAATATATTTAGCCATAGCAACTTGACAGAAAAACAATGAATAAATTAAAATTCTGTTTACGAAATCAGATCCCATTTTAGTGGCTGGCTTTAAATTAAGTGATCTTCAATCCTTGATTAAGTACAATTTCCCTAGTAGAATGAAATATTCTAATATGGTGACTCAATCAAACGACAAAACCACTTTAAGATTTATATTTTTAAAAACACATCCCTTATGATATGTACCAATCAGAAAGCTATCTCATGTTAAGATGGTTTCAGAAGGCCCTAGGATGTCGTGGTCAAACAAGTGGCCACATGATATCATATTTTTATTACTTAGAATGGAATAGATTAACAAACTAAGCACAAATTCGTGGCTAAGGTTGCTTTGTAGGGTAAGGCAGACACGCATGATTGCTATGTGATAATTATTGTATAACAATAACGACTCGTCCTTCATCCTGTAGAATCTGGAAGGTTTAAGATTCCAACTCAGAATAGTTCAGAAAAGATTTTGACAAGAATGGCACCAACCTTGACGGGTTTGATAAAGAATGGTGGGGGCAGGAATGAATTAAAGCAGCAGATTTCTATCATTAAGAAAAGCAATAATGTTTTGAGTAGGATGATTGAATCCATTGTTGATAGCTACAAACTGGAAACAATATTGAATATATGTTACAAAAAAGAAAAAAAAATTCGTTAGAGTTCTTCAATAACATCAGAGATATTGTGGATACATTTTGAACTTTTTGTTTTTTTTTTTCCTGATATTTTTTTCCTGTAAAAGTAGAATTGATTAATATTTCTTTACAGAGAATAGTTAGAATTTACATTCTTTACAATATATATTGTTGGGATCTTCCTCCATCCCTTGCAGAATTGGAATAAAAAAAATGCCATTCTGCAAATAATATATCTCAAATACTGGAGTGGGGAAAAAATACAAAGAAATTAAAAAAAAAAAAAAAAAACTATATTCAGCAATGTTTTATATATGAGCACGTGTAACTCAGTGGAAAACTTGAGCAGCAGCGTAATATTCACTTTCACTGAAACCAGGTCTTAGACTTTCTTGACACATGAACTCCAAGGGAAAAGAAACAAGATGACCCCTCACTGATGCTAATCTCTCCAATGGATCGGTGTTCTTGACATCTCCATTATGATAGGATTCTAATTTTTGTGGCGCTATTCCTAAATCAATGGTTGTGTGACCAACTCTTTCTTTCCAAAAGGCTACACTCTGTCTAAAAGCAAGTCTGCAGAAAAAGGTTTCAAATGCATGTTAGGACATAACACATAGGAGGAGATTCATCCAAAGATGAAAACCATCACTGATATACCTGGTGTGTATTAGATCATTGGGTACACAACAAAAGACATCCTGGTAAATTGCAGTATTTGTCTGTAAAATGCATACAAGAACAATGATCAGTATCCTTATTGAAAAGTAATCACCTCAAATACTGCCACTTATATAAACCATTTTATATTTATATTTCCTTGTTACCTTTGCTGTTGCCATCCAAATATCTTTGTAGCATGATTCAATAATTGGGTCCATTATTTGATTGACCTGAAAAAATGATATTAAAATGGTATTCAAGAATCAGGCACAGCAAGACACCCGACACAATTATGTTTTTATCCCGCAACCAAACATACTCTTAAGTTGTCTAAGAATGTAAAGACACTAACCTCTCCTGCTGGTAAACCCAAGTGCTCAGACCATAATGACAAACGGAGAGTCAAGGAGAACTTTCCTGCTTTCCAAGGCTTTCCATCCATATAAGAACCAATTAACTCTCTGTCTTCTATAACTACTCCAATCTGAAACCCGCATGTGTAACAATTAAAGAAATATCCAGTGATGCAACAGTTATGCATTAATAACTTAAATGTCCAACGGGTGATAGAAAGTATGCTGGGAAAAAGCACTACAGCTCAGGCAAAATCATCTTTTCATCAATTAGATATGAAGAAATCTAAGTTAATAATGTACTCAAATTTTGTAGTTATTTGATTTGCTTTCAAATGGAATATACAACTACTTCATCCCTTCAAATTTTTTAGTTATACTATTTGATTTGCATTTAAATGGAATATACTACTACTCTATCCATTCAAATCTTCTGTTTCTTCAGATCATTTTAGTTGATGAACTGAGACAGGAAGTGTGGGAGTGTGCTGTTATTATTTTTTTTTTTTTTTCTGGGATAAAGGATGGCAGGGAGTAAATTTAAACCTCGACTCAAAATCGTATAGAATATGAATATCCAAAGGGAATATATATATATATATATATATGAGAATTTACCTCAGAATCTCTAGATCCAAGTAGGCTCCTATCATTAATATTAGCAGATCCAATCAAACTTATGCGATCATCAACAATCATGATTTTACTGTGAACATACACCTGCCAAAAGGCGCATATCATTAAGCTGACTGGAACAACTTTAGTGTATGAGACCATAGAAGCAAAAGAATACCTACCTGGCTGGTTGCTACAGGACCACCATCAAAAAGTCTACCGTAAGACCTCAAGCCGAAAAAGGAGATGTAGTCATGTATTTTTGAACCAAGAAGTTCATAAAGATTATGTAATATAGAATTTTGGCCTCTACAAATGGTTCGATACTGCCAATGCATTATTGCTCTCACAGATGCTGCACCACTATCATCAAGACCGCCCTATACACACACAAGTCCAACAGTCATAAAGAAACAATTCTCTCATTGCTGAAACAGAAAAATAAAATAAAGTAAAATAGATTATAACCTGGAAGCCAGGTAGGAGTGGTATGACAATGATAACCCTAAAGGATTTATTCTCATTGTATGCTAGCATAATCCGTCGATATAAAGCTTCCAGAACACGGTTTCGAATCATTTCATCTCCAGAAAGACCTGAGATAAAAAATTGATTCTGGAAAAAAATTCCCCAGGAATTATCAAAGCTGGTCATCAAAGCTAAATAAAGAGGGGGAGGGGATACATAATATTGCTTAAGTTGGCTCAAGAATTGCACAATTAACTCTACAAGTCTGATGAATACTAAGATTGTTATTAACAAAGGTGTTCAACTATATCATATTTCATATTTGACACCTGCAGTGTAAGTCTAAAGAGAAAGTCCCAACTGACATGGAGATACATAGTGGATGAATGTGTATAACTTTTTTTATACGGACAATATATCAAAATTATATTTTTTTTCCCTTCTAAATAGTATAAATAACGACCCATCATTCATGTGTTTGCATGTGCAAAAGGCTTCTATTCCTGCACAATGAAATGCAGCAGGCTTCTCTTTCTGAAACCGTACTACATAAACAAAAATGGTATAAACCACACGTAGGTTAAGCATGAATATGAGCATGGAAAGCTATTGGAGCCAGAGCCTGACACACTAGATATTACATAGAAACAAGATAGCAATTCAAATGTTTAAAACAACTGCACTTCAGTTACAGTTTGAAATAATGGTATGGGAATCCAAGTAATTTAGCCATTTCTTTTCTCGTCTTCAATATAATCAAAGCTCATAGAAAAATTCATTAATGGATACAGCAAGACTACTTTCGTATCATCATCTTGATATGAGTATTACATTCTATGGAGATATGGTAAAAGTAGTAAGCGTATTTGATACCTCAATGTAGATGAAATATTCTGCTTTCTCAATAAGAGAAATATAGGCATTGTGTATGCTCTCTTCCGTTTGACTTGTTCCAGCAGACCATTGACTAACGCTCCTAACAACCTATCAGGTAAAGGCAAATTTATTGGCACAAAAAACTACTAGTGTCAATAAAACAATATAATAAGCAAGAGGAGCAAAACAGCGAAGGCAAAACACCATATTGTTCAACCAAATGAAAGTTGAGCGCTTCTAGTATGATATGAAATATTACCTACCTATCAGGGTTTGGTCTTAAATCAATTGTTTGGGGTGGGGGGGGATGAAGGATCAAAGTCAGCAACTTTCATGAAGTATTTACCAAATTTTAATGACACTTTTGGTGAATGATATCTAAAAAATTTACAACAACAACCATCACCAAACTTTTTCCATGAGGTAGACTACAAAGATCAAATGGCACATACCAAATAGTAAATAAATCACATAAAACTTACATAACAGGTGAAACAAAATGTAATAGTTATTGACACTATTATATTGAAGTAGCTTGCTGACAGCAATACAAGTACAATGTACCTGACAACGGCAGGAAACCCGAGGGCCAACTTGCCCTGATTCATCTGCAAAATCTCCCTGATCACTCCGCTCTTGGGTTTCCCACCATTCTGGACCAGTATTTTGTTGCTCAGCGTGAGGCAATCTATCCAGAGATTTTTTCTCATCATAATGCATATATCCAAGATCATCTACAAAGTCCTTCATTGGGGTGTCTTGACCAAGAGCTTCAATTTTCACCTTCCGGAAAGAGAAAGGAAGACCACTACCAACCTTTGTCGGCTTATCAAGGTGATGAATGAATGAGCTTAGCCCGTTCAATTTGGGGTCTTCTTCAGACTCATCATGAGTCAAAAGTAGAGGAACATCTTGTTCTTGGGATAATGAGGAAAATGAATCTTCTCTCTTGATGACTCTATGATTGTCGGCATTATTATTTTCAATTTCCATCTCAGTGCTTCTTCCCAGGTAATGTGGAATAACCATATGATGCTGAGGCATAAGTAAAGGTATTGCTTGCTCATATGGAGCTTTATTCCTCTGATATGGGGGAAAAGAAACATGATTTCCAATTACGATAATAGACATAAGAACAAGATGAATTAATTGATTTCAGATGAGCCTAACCTTTGCATAATTCCATCTTTGAACAAAGTGCCGAGCAATGTCACGACAAGGTGGCCCCCAAAGGGCACAATGAACATCATGCCAAGGCATACGAGGATAATTTCTACGATCCAATTCATCTTTCATTGTATCTTCCCATGAATTAGGTTCAGATTCCCTGGCAAAAGTGAAATAAATCTGTGAATTCAACCCAATGAGAAAACAATAGCGCATGAAATATGAATAAAAAGTTATAATAAATTAACAGTATATTAACACATATCAATGGTGAAACATAGTAATTATATTGTATGCCAGAGTTTTTTTTCCTATTATAAAAGAGAGAAGTGATGTATACAAAGCATCCAAATGAGTTTCACTCATAGTAGTCAATCCCGGATCTCATTGCATCCCGGAAGTCCCTGAAACTGGGATATTGGGATCCCAGGACATGGGATGGATGGCATAGAGTTTCTTCTGCTCTTATAAAAGTGAGAAGTGATGTATACAAAGCATCCAAATGAGTTTGAATCATAGTAGTCCATATCTCACTACATCCCAGACGTCCCCAAAACTGGGATGTTGAGATCCTGGGACATGGGATGGCTGGGATTTTAACAAAGGTGAATGGAAATTCTATGTGGTATATACATATAATACGCATTCCGGGAGAGGGAGAGAGAGAGAGAAAAGGGGGGGGGGGGGAAGGAAGAAGAAGATGAAGAAGAAAATCACAAGAAACCATGTATTAAGGCATTATAACTTATAATCCAAAATCTTTAAGTTCTACATTTCATAATAGTTCCATAATCCATACTGAATATATTCATAAAGTCATAAGTCCTAATTTAAGTTGTTAATGATCAATCATCATCATAGAAGGCCAGTGAAATTATCCATATATTCCCTTTAAAACCATATAGAAGTTGCTTATAGGGGGGGAAAATCAGGTTTCAGCACCCAGCTGGGGTTTTTGCAGAGATCCAGCTGGGATCCCAGAACAGCTAGGATGGAAAATCGAGATTTCATCAGATCTTGTCTCCGATGCATGCTGAGATGGGATGGGATGCCGAGATCCTACCAACCTCCCATGAGATTGACTACTATGATTTGAAGATAGTACACAAGTACTCTATTAATTTCTTAAATTTGATCAAATATTTGGGAAATTAACTATATGAAATAAACATGTTCAGCTTTAAGTACTGAAATCAAATTTATAGTTTTAACAGATAGCTATATAAACTTCTGGCTATTTGGCTTTTCTCTGAGAGTAAAACTTGGTAAGAAAGAAACATCTCTAACTAAAATTAATCTCCTTAAGAGACGCATCATTTACCAGTTTCTTCTTTAAGAGCAGATTGTTACTCTAATTTCTAATGTAATATAAAAATACTTCTGATCTCTAGGAAACCATTCAATCTTCAAATAATCAGACATATTTTCAGTTTTAACTCACATGAAGCTTCTAACAATTTCATAGCATGGTCAAATAGACTCCTTACGGAGCTCCTTTGTGATTTTTATTTTCTATTGACAGAACTCACCTAGGGTTATAAAAGTCCTTTCCAGGCCAGATTAGAGGAGGACAATCCCCCACTTTATGCTCAGATGAGTCATAACGACCAAAGCACAAATCCAGTCCTCCAATGAAGCAAATATGGTTATCAACAATGACCAGTTTTTCATGGTGTGACCTGAATATAATCAAGGGAACATAGAAAACATAAAATCCTCAGTATATTCTATGGTTTGATACTTGCTTGGAAGAAAACAAAAATCATGAAACAAAAGGAAGAAAGCCAGATTTGGGAAGATGCATACCACAGATAAACACCAGAAGAAAAGTGATCCGGATAGCGCAGTACCCTCACGTTCTCATGAATGTTGAGAAGCTTTCTCTTGCTATAAACACTGTTGATTTTCAAAGCAAGAGCCACCTCTTTGTACAGAAGAATGTAGATCTGCATTAACACATTAAAGCGTTCATGCAACCCTCACACAACTACGAAACCCAAGCAATTCAAAAACGTTTAATCTACATGTCATGCAATACAACTGAGAATAATTAGAATAAACTAATACAATTAATTTATAGACACTCTTGGTTTTCAAAAGCAAGACCTACCTCTGTCTAAAGAAGAATATGAATCTAAAATATGTGTTAACAAGTAACAAATAAAAGCATTCAAGCCAATTGACACATTACATCACATGAACGCCAATGAAATCTGAAACCCAACAACATGCAAAAATCCTTGCAATATCTCCACTCTCTTACCATTTAAACAACTCCAAAAAAAAAAAAAAAAGAATTATTAAGAACTATGTTTTCTTAAGTCATGGTTACCTGAACCCCTTGCTTAGCTTTTGCTTCCAACAAATTATCTAGCCTTGATGAAGCATGAATGTCAAAAGGTCGCCTGAGATACAGTTCAGGGCACACCCACCATCCACAGATGAATATCTTCGGGAATTTTTCAAT
>JASCZI010242492.1:10768-24520 GCA_036250425.1 Stylosanthes scabra | reverse complement strand
CTCACCCACCCACCCACCCACACACACACACACACACACACACACACACACACACACACACACACAACACACACAAAAAAAAAAAACATCATACTGGTCAAAATGTAGTGAATACACGTGTGGCAAAAGCAAAGATACACAAGTCTCAGAAATAACCAAAATCTTTCATAATCAATATGGATGAGCAACATTTTAGACATCCAACCTGTACAACTCTATCGGATTCAAGGGCAGAAGCACATAAAGGTAACTGGCTTGGTGCAAGAACTGTAATTGTGGCACCAGAGGAATTCCTCAACTTCTCAATGTTTTGACCAGACACCCCTATCAATCCACCTGCCTGGGACCCAGCAATCAAGAGTCTTATTGTATTGGCAGCCACATGTCCTGCCGCAACTTTTAATGCTTCAAGATTGCTATCATCTTCCTGTTATAAGGAACATAACTTCATCAATTCATGATGAACAGGAGTAGCACCCAAAAGGGCCAATCAAATTACTATCTTAGATCCACATTGGTCTCAAAATTTGGCCACAAATTTCTATGTGGCAAAGTACCAATCATAAGTACTTGACAATGATTACGTTAAAATACGAACAAGGTTTATATATTCATCAAGCATAAAAGGTCTTCGAAATTGCGATCCAAGGATCATGAGTATGTATTGTTTCTAAAACATTGCTCTATCATACAACAATTTAAAAGAAGATAGATAGAGTAAATGAGTAATGACAGGGTGGTGTCAATGAATTATTTAAATTATAAACTTTCTATCAGAATATAAATATAAATATTTTAAATATATGCATATATAAAAATAAATAAATAATACTATATCAATTTTATTATTAGTTTTAAAGATAGTGTCAATGTGTTCAAGTCATAATGTAAATGAGTGAAAAGCTTAACATTGTAAAATCACTCACTCAATATCACTTTACCTTTAGAATTAAATTGGCTATTTGCTCTAGAGCTTTCTCTGCGTCAGTAACCTTTTCTTCATTGTCTTTAGAACTAATAATGATAACACGTTCTTCATGTCTCTGCCCAAAGGTTCAACAAACAATAATTACTCAGAATAATAAACTAGAGATAATCTTATAGTTGCATGGTAAAATTCTCCCTAGAATTTGAGTGGTGACCTTTAATCACAACTAACACCCGAAGCTTCTAACTGTTTCATCCACTTAGGTTGGGTCCTATTTTCCCCTGTATTTCTCCACCTTAAAGTGTATTTTAATCTACTCTTTCTTCCTTCTATTAAATGTGTTGTAGTAGTAAAAAATATAGAATTGGTCAACATGATAAATGTTTTGATTTTTGAACCCATGGTCTTGGAATGGAAAACATATTTTAGGATATTTTCTTTATGTCTTCCCAATTTTCACCTCTAAGCTATCATAAGCCTCTTGTGAAAGTTAAAATTCTAATAATCTATATCGTACTTCTATAAATATAAAATATTAAAGATAAAAGATACAGAAAACTGCTTCGAAAGCTTATCTCCATAGCTCTATCTTCCCATTTATTTCCTATCTAATAGGACTATCTGCCTCAAACATGCAGTACACTGGCTCTTGGATATGTTCAATAAGCATATCCTAGACCAGGAGAAAAGTCTAAAACCTTGTGCACTGATATGGTTATAGGAAATTTGTTGACACTAAATTGCATTCTTACAATTTCGCTGCTTGAATGTACACAACCCAATCTCCATTTTCCTCAAGAGTCTTCACAAAACCTCCATCAAAGCTTAATTCTAAGTCTTCTCCATATCAAGCAGAATCAAACACAAATGTCTTTAATCCCCCCAACACCCAAAAAAAAAGGGATAAAACTACATTAATATGAGTCCCTTCTTGTCATAAACTGTTCAAGTTCAAGTGTGCATAATTACACTTTTCAAAAGCTTCAAAGCATAGCTGATAAGCTAACCCCTAGGATCATAGCAGATTAATAACAGTAAAAGACTAACCACGCTTTCTGAGCTACAAAACTTGTTAAATTTCCAAATCCAATTTAACTCCTCACTTTCTCAGCTACCAAGGAGATCCCAAACACACGAAAGACCTAATCAAACCAAGGTTTTACCCAATTCACCTCCCCCAATTTTTTTTCTCTCTCTCAATATTTGTCAGCAACAAAAATACACTAATGAAAAACCAAATCACGTGCTTACAGCGATAGCGTCGGCGATTTTGATGGTAGCTCTGGTAGCTTCTCGAATCTTCTGTATTCTGCAACCTTCTTTACCAATAACCTTCCCGATCTGCCTCGACGGAACCACGATCCTGAATATCACGTCTTGCCCCTTGGCGCGCTTCGCCGCCAACAAATCTGCATCGGTGGCAGTGCCGGGAGCCTCGTCCTCACGGCGGCGCTTGCCGCCGGACGACGGGGTTCCGGCGATAGAGGTGTCATAGGAAACCTGGAGAGGGATCTGGTGGTGAGGGAGAGGCATATGGTGCATCTGCATCTGCATGTGCATGGGAAGAGGCATGTTCATGGGCATGGGCATGGTGATGTTCATGTTGGGGATATGCATGGGCATGTTGATGTGCATAGGAATGGGTGGTGCCATTGGGTTCTGCTGGGGAACCATGGGGTTTATTGGAATTTGACCTTGCTGCTGCGACATAGATTTTAGATAGATGAATAGATGATTTGGGAATGGGGGAAGAAGATCGGAGAAGAAAAGAGGAGCTGGTTCTTTTTTCAGGGAAGGGCGATATAGGGTTTTATGCATGTGGAATGACTAATATGCCCTTGTTTTCTTTTCTCTAGAGAGAAAGTTTTAATTATCCCAAATTCCCAATTCACAGACTTTTTTTTTTTTTTGGTGTCTCAATTCACAGACTAATTCGAACTAACATGACTTTCAGTGTTTCACATCTATAAAAGGATGAATTTCCCAAAAGCAATAAATTTAAGGGCTTCTTTGAGCGATATTTTGAAAATTATTTTTTTCGAAAGTTTTTTTTTTTTTAATCTTTTGTAAAAGTAAAAATAATTATATGTTTGGATATCTCATGTAATAATATATTTTTATTTGTCAATTGTATTTAGGTACAATAATATAAAAGATATTTTTTGTTTATTTATTATGTTAAAACATCTTTTTTTTCGAGAAAAAAGATCTTTTAAAAAAAGATGTAAAAAACATCTTAAAAAAGATATTTTTTTATTCTACTAGTACTTTTATTTTTATTATTAGAAATTATCCAAACACGCTAAAAAATAAAAAAAAATCTTTTTTTATCAGAAAAAATTGGCCAGGCATCCAAACAAGCTCTAAAAGTGTGTTTGGAAAGCTTGGAATTAGAAATATGGAGGGTTACAATCCTTGGCCTACATATAGGGGTGTTCACGGGTCGATTGATTCAGGTTTGAGGTAAAATGAGAATCGAACCAATTAAAATATAATTGGTTCGATTTTTTAATTTTTTGTTTGTAGACCCGAACCGAACCAACACGATTAAATATGGGTTGGTTCGATTCGTGTAGTCGGGTACCCGATTAAGCATTAAATTTAAGAAAAATGAAAATAAAAAACATGCTAACAAATAAACAATAAAATTAATTAGAAATATATCTTAAAAATAAGTCTTTCATAAATTTATTAGATGAGAATGAGTAATTTACTAAAAAATATTTATATATTATAATATGTATTTTTAAAAACAACTATTAAGGGTAATTGAGTATACGGGTTGGTTCGGGTTCTACTCCCTCAATTATCGGTACCCGAACCAATAAAAGTCGAGTATAATCGGGTCGGACTCAATTTATATCCAATTATTTATCGGGTCTTGAACCAATTTAATTGGTTTGGTTCAAGTCCAGATGGGTAATTAGGTACTCGTTACCCATGAACACCCCCTACCTACATAAATATGTTTAATTTGACGACTTTCTTCGTATAAGACAATATAAATAATTTTTTCACCAAGCAATTTAAACAAATAAATTGTCCTAAAATTTCTCTTTATTGATTTTAACTGATTACTTGATATGTGTAGGACAATGGTGCTAGAACAATTTTTAAGGTTTTATCGAAACGTTTATATGCATTAGATTAATATTTCTCTCCAAAAAATGGAAAAACTGCAAATTAGGTAATTAGGTTAGAATAATTTTTAAAGTTTTATTGAAACCTTTATATGCATTAGATTAATATTTCTGTCCAGCAGATGGAAAAAATGCAAATTAGGTAGTTAGGCTAGAATAATTTTTAAGGTTTTATTGAAACCATATATGCATTAGATTAATATTTTTATCCAACAGAAGGAAAAACTGCAAATTAGATAGTTAGATTTTGGTTTATCAGCTTTTCATAATGGCAAAAGTATTCTATGATGATATTAAGGGTGTAATTGGGTAAAATGAGAGGAAAGAAAATGAAAAGAAAGAAAATAAAAAGAAAATTAGATTTTATATATATTGTTTGGATTAAGAGAAAATAGATGAAAAAAAAATGAGGAGCACATTTTTATTTGTTTGGATAAAAAGAAAAGTGAGAAGAGAAAAAATTATAATAGAATATAATTACTTTAATGTCCTTTTCTATATTATATGTAAATTATAAAATATTATAATTTTATATATTTATGTAAATTTTTTACTTAATAAATATAATATTTAAATGTAACTTAAACTATTAAAACTAATTGGTAATGTTTTTATTAATGTCTTATAAAAAAAATGTTCTTATTAATATAAATTATAATTTAATAATATGTTTCAATCAATTTTTTTTAAAAAAATCATTTAATTTTAGTTTTTAAAACTTTAATACATTATCTTAATTAATAAAAAAATATTTTTAAAATTTTTGTTTTCTCATTTTAAAAAAAAAAAACTCATTTAATTTTACTTTTTTAAACTTTAATATTTATTTTATTATATAATCTTATTGTATAATAAAATAAATATTTTATTTTAATAATATTATATTAAATAATATTATAAGAAACACTTATTTTTAAACACCAATATTAATTTTTTTTAAACAATAACAAACAAAACGATATATAAATATGTGAAAGGAAAAAAATTATGTGAAAGGAGAAAATAGTCATTTTATTACCCATCACCACCTTCCCTCAAGTTTTCACGCCTATCATGCGAAAACTTTTTTTCCTGTGGATCCTATGTACTTTTTTTCTTTCCTTCCTATTTTCAACACACAACCAAACAAAGGAAGATGTTCTTTTCTCTCTATTTTCTCTTCCTTAGTTTTCTTTCCTCTTGAAACAAACAAACCCTAAACAATGTGATCTTACTCATCTCTTGAGAATTGAATTCTTTTTCTTGTTTTGAAACACAAAAAATACATTAATTTAAATTTTCATGAGAATTCCAATTCTCATCTTTAAACCAAAAGTAAGTCACACCAAAATGGTCTGATTTTCAAATCCAACTTGATGAGATTTGCATTTGAAACTAAAAGGTCTAGACTATCCTTATCATAATATCATTTTCCAAGTATACCCAATTCCTTCCTCCTTGCTCCTTCCCCCTTTTCCTTTCCTCTTCCCTCTTTTCTTCTCCTCTGTTATAACGACACATGTTGTCACACACTTCTTCCATACACCATCAAGACAACACCACTCAAGTCAAATTTTTTTTTTCTTTTCTATTTTCCGAAGCTCACACTTTTTTTTTTTATTGAAAGAGGTACACTACCTTATTCTTTCTTTTCCATTTCTCTATTTTTAGCAATTTTTTCTCATTCTATTATTCATTCATACTACGACCTGGTCTTTAGAATACTTTAGCATTAGTTATAGGGGTTGATGGGTAAAATGTTGGAGTTGTTCATAAGTTTGATTATAAGTTTATCTTCTTAAGTTTTGTATTATTGGTGGTTCATCAAAATTTTCTATCTTTGATTTAATTGGGTTTGGGTAAGTGTGTACTTATTGTTTGTGATTGAAATTAAAAAAGAAAAATTAATTAAGAAAAATGGAGCAGAATTGAAAGATTGATTATCCATGGCACAATGTGTGTAGTGTGAGAAGAGGGAAGAAAGGGGAAGAAGAAACCCTCAAGTGTTGGGGGTAAAATAGGAATATTAAATATGTTTTAAATATTCACTTTCTATTCAATTGTTTTTCTTACAAACGTAAGAATTGACATGAGAATTGAATAACAAATCAATTCTGTCAAGAATTCAATTATATTTTATTAATATTTCCAAACACACTCTAATTGTATTTGCAAAAGAGAAATTAATAATCAATTTTTTTTTGTTAATAATTAATTAATAATTTTTTATACCAACCATTCCAATTTTTATCTAGCATTACTTCATTGAATTTAATTGAATTATAAACAGATATGCATATTAAAAACTAAAAAACATTGCTACGGAACCAACGTTAGAGAGTTATTAGGGGACTAATAATTAAATTATCATTCAAAATTTATATGAGTTATCATTTATAACTATAAATTGACTCTCTATTAGTCATAATTGATCATAATATATTGATTTTTTAATTTTTTTAAACTAAAATATCTTAAAAATCTCCATGGATTGCTTTGAATTATTACTTCAAAATTTTAAGTAATACCTACATCCCAAAAAAATTGTAATCAAACATTTTAGGACTTGAAAAAAAATTAATTACCAAATAAGATTTTGATTTTTTATTTTATTTAAAAAATAAGTACTCATCAAACTTAGTTAAAAAATTGGACAATTTAATCAATTATTCTTATTTTATAAAGAAATCAAACTGTTAAATTTTTTTAATTTAGTACAAAAAGTTAAACAATAATAGTCAACAATTATTTTCTTTTTCTTCTTTGTCGCCATCACCATTTATGTTTATTGTATACTTGTTTGTTTTAAACTTGAAGATCATGTTTATATATTCGGATGATCATTTGTTTTAGACTGAATAGTCAGGTTGATGTTGGTTAATGTTGGTTATCAAAGTGTTGGCCACCTAGAGTTATTCATTTTTAATATATATAGTGTATTTAATTTAGAGAAGTTTTGGAAACTCATGAGCCTCCATCAAAACCCTAACCTTAGCTTCATTTCTTTGTCCCACCGCCACTGCCACCTGCATCGCCGCCACATCTTCTTCTCCGCGCGATCCCGCCACTCACTGAATTGAGCGCTCCTATCATAATGCACGATTACTTAATTGGGGGATTCACTGGAAATACTAATTTGGCTCATTATTGCCGGCACCTACGCCGCCTTCTTTTTCTTCGTGCGATCAATCCTCCACCGGCAGTTCTCGCCATCGCAGAGGCGCAACGCATGAGTTTTCTTTCCCTCCACATGTAACATCTCTTTTTCTTCCTCTGGCTAGGCAGTTCTCGAGGCGCCATCTTCGGCGCCACTGCCTATAGTTAGATCTATAACCTCTTTTCTTCTTCGTCTTTTTTGCGCCTCTTTCCTTGTTATTGTAGTTGTGCTGCGGTTGGTGGTGGTGGTGATGGTAAATGAGTTATGAATTCCTATGGGTGATCACTTTTATTCTGTTTGAATGATAATGAATTTTAATTTTTGTTGTTGATGTGTTGGTGATGGTTGGTGATAGTTTACGGTTAGGTAGTGGTGAGGTTAAGAGGTGGTGAAATTAAGAGGTTGTAATTGGTGGTGGTGATGACGATAAATGAGTAACGGATGATAACTTATATTCTATTTGGATGATAACTATTTTTAATTTCGGATGAATTTTTTTTTTAATTTCAAATGATGACTTCTAATTGAATTTATTGGCTTCATGATGGTTTCTTAACGTCGTAGCACGGTTCATTACAAATAAATTTCAACTATGTATATTTATAAAAAAAATAACATGTATACGCGGCTACCACACGGGACCAACAACCAACAACATTCATGCTCTCTATTTTGTCTTCCAAGTCCGCTCATCACCGCTACCCTTCTTAATTCTCACGTTCGCCATGTCCACCACCTTTCTACACCTGTGGTGAAATCATCCCCGTGTTCCTACAAGAATGCTAATCTTCATGAGAAAAACGTCTACAACGCCTATCGCCGCTCTTCCTAGATCCTCACTCAACACTCACTCCATCATCTCCTTTCCTGTTTTAGTCTTCCTTTCTTAGCCTTTGTCGCTATCACCTTTTGGGCGGTTGGACTCGCCAACTGCTTCCTCTTCTACTTCCTCACCATCGTGGCCCTGGGCAAGTAGCTCCTCTTGTTGTTGTTTTTGTTAGAATTGTGGTAATTTAGGATTAGCTGGCGGCGTCAACGGTAGTAGTGACGATAGGTGGTGGGTTAGAGTTAGGCAAATACAGTTAATGGTGATGGTGATGGTATGAGTTATGGATGATATAATTTATGTGATTGATATTTTTATTCTATTTTGATGCTAATTTTTAGTTGGATTTAATAATTTTCTAATGTTGATTCTCCAATCCTGTTGTATAAAAAAATCCACAGTAATGTGAGTCACTAATTTTATTTCGCAAATAATATTTTTATAGACAAAAAACTATATAAGGTACGAAAGAACTGATGAATACGGAAGTGGAAACTGGTAAAGCATAACGCATAGAAGTAAACTGCGTGTTTTGATTTCCTTCCACAAGAAATTCTCTTCTGGTTTCTGTTTCTGTGTCTTCTTCGACACGATAAAAATACTAACATGCCAACCTTATTCTCAAATCCTCCATTTTCTGCCGACAATTGATGCCATGAACCTCTTTCACCTCCACGTGCCCATGTCCTCCTCCATCACTACCTTGTTCTCCTTGTTCCTCCGCCGCCATTTCTTCTCCACCAAGCTCCCTACCCTCTCCAAGATCCCCACACGCCACAGAACCCTCGCTCTCCGTGAAGCCCAGAACGCCCTCACTGACTACCTCCATTCCACCAGGTATAATTATTACAATACCCCCAACTCTGTTATGTTAGTTAGTTAATTAGTTAGTTAGGTGGTTAGTTATTAGCTATTACGATGCTCAAATTCATTTTCACTCCAATTTGTATACTTGTATTAAATACTGCTATTTATTACTTCTTAAATTTATAACTAATGGTAAAAATGGTCCTGAAACATCTTTTGTGTGTATCAATTTGGTGCTCGAAACTTAAAGATTAGACACCGCAAATTGGTCAATGAATTAGGATTATTTTGACTATTAACCTGGATTTTGTTACGTTATTCAGTTATGTGCAATGGCTCTGCTTTCTTTAGGCTTCCTTGTGTATGTATAACCATAGCTGGTAGATACAGAGTGTACAGTTGATGCAATACACAACCCTTCAATGTTCAGAGAACTCATCTTCTATTTTGATTCTCATTCTTTCCTTACATACCAAGCCAACCATAATCTCCCTCGTTTTCGTATTGTTATTTGTGTAACATAGCTTAGGCATGCTATATGTGTGCAAATGTATAGTTAATTCTTTACACAGTTACACACTTAGATCTACTGTTATGTAACATATAATTATATATCGGTTGAGCTAATGAAAGTGTGTTATTAGGTGTTTGCCCTTTACCTATGCAGAGCACATTGGCAACAAAGCCCTTTGTTCCCTCATGAGTCTCATTGCAAAGGTAGATTTTTCACCCCCTACTTTCTCTAAAAGCTTTCAGAAGTTCCTTAGGTACCACCCTATTAACGAATTCGAGGTCTTTTTCGAGAGCATAGGGATAGAGTACAGTATGGTGTCTGAGTTGTTGCCTCGTGACAAGGTGTTCTTTTCTGAAGATGGGACCCTCTTTGATGCTGCTTGCACTCTTTGTGGTTTTGGGTTTCCGTGGGAGAAGTTGGGGGTTGTTGTATGTGGCAGAAAGTTCAATATTTGGCATGAATGCTGAACAGTTGAATAGAAGGCTTTTTGGAATTAAAGGGTGTGGTTTTCGTACTTTTGAGGTTATTGGTATATGTTTGGCTTTCCCTTTTGTTTTGTTGAGGAAGGCCAAGTGAGGGTTGGAAGAATTGACGGACTCTTAAGCGATCTGAAGTTGATATTTTTGGATTTTGAGTTGGGAAGGTTTGTTAAGGGAGATGTGGATTCTTGGCATGAGATGTGTAGAAAATTAAGAGTGTTTTATGATTTAGATAGTAGGAAAGGGGTGTTAGGCGAACTAATCGGAAGGAATAAAAGTATATTTGTCGAACATAGAGAAGAAGAGTTAGTTAATAAAGTGGATTATTTCTGTAATTTTGGTGTGAAGAAGGAGGAAGTGGCTAAGCTGATTTTACAGTGCCCTGAATTGTTGAAACTGGATCTGGAGAGGCCAGTATTCAATGTAATGAAGCTGTTGACACACTTTAGCCTCAGCTCTGTAGATCTAGAGGATGTAAGTCGGAGATATGGTCATGTTATGGGAACAAATAAAATGGCTAATCTTCCTAATGTAATGAAGGCTTTGAGTTTACAAGAGTGGTTCTTCAAGAAAATCAAGGATGGAAATCATATGTTGTTAGCAGATTATATCGAAGGATATCCTAAAGAAGAACAAGATCTGGATTATAAAGAAGGGTTAAGGATAATCAGAAGTTTAAAAACACGGGTTCATAATATCAGTAAATTAAATTTCTTGCTTGGCTTGGGCTTTGGAGAAAATACTTTGACCATAAACCTTTTGAATCATCTTCATGGCACCAGTACTGAGCTGCACGAAAGATTCGATTGCCTTCTACGTTCAAAGATTGAGTTCTCCAGGCTCTGTATGATGGTAAGAACAACCCCGAGGATTCTTAACCAAAATTCTGAAACCATTCAGCGAAAGGTGAATTTCTTCCACCAGGAAATGGGAACTACTTTAAACCATGTGGAAACTTTTCCAGCAATATTGTACTATCACTTAGAGGAACGGATTATCCATAGGTACAGGTTCCACAAGTGGCTTTCAGGAAAGGGTCTGAGTTGTAAGAAATATTCTATTCGAAGTATGATTGCGAACAACGAAAAGAAATTTGTAGCTCGTGTCTTCAAAATTCATCCGGCTGCTCCAAAACATTGGTTTGAGCAATTCCGGCACAGCAACTTGTCAGTGTAAATATTTTGGTACTGAAACCAAATACTGTATATGGTGAACTTCAAAAGAATAGCTTCAAATACATCTATACAGAATATTCTTTGATCGATGTTGGTGGAAAACTTTGTGACGAAGATCTATGTATAAAAAATAGGCTGCAAATATCTTAGTTTGGAGAAAGCAACTTGAAGTTCTAAAATACTGAATTACTGATTTCTGTTTTCATGAAGTATATATGTCAAAGGCGAGCTAATACACCATTCATTTAAATATTGTTCAATTTTACTCCTTTGTTTAGATTTTGGGGCAATTCACATCCCGTACTATACATGCTTGTATTGATACTAATTGTTCAGCAAAGCATATAGACATTATTTGGTCGTCTTCATAGAACTACCAACAGGTTTCATTGATACTAGCACTGTCCCAGTCTATATTGTGGACTTAATGTTTTCGTTAGGAGGCTTGCTTCTTGTTGTTGTTGTTGCAAGGTTAGTTTGTTTCAAAGCTGTGAAATCAGCAATGTTTCATCTGATACGTTTTGAAAACTCTGGTGTTTTTTCTGCTAAGAATGTCATGGGTGAATGTAGTAAACAAATAAGTAAAGATGATGACAAGTTCAAAGTCTTCCTTGTTCTTAAATGAAGGCAATCATGTGCCTCTTATTTTGCAGAAAATAATTATGAAAAAATTGTGAGTTCCATCCAATCACTTGAATGGAAATTCTGATTTCTGGGTAGTTGTTCTCCTGGGCACTTCCAATCCAAGTTCATAATATTCCTATAAGGAAACTTCGAAATTGCCCTTTAAGGGACCCACATTGCAGTGTGGAAAATGGGAATATACCGATTATCATGAAGTGAAGGGATTAGAATATACTGATAATAAGGGGTGAATGAAATGAGAATATTCTGATCGATAGTGATACAGGGGAGGATAGGATTATGATCAATTGCAAAATGTTATCTTGTTTAGCATCCTTTAACTATAACTAACATGGTAAATGATTATCATCTAATCAAATATTGTTTATATAATTATAATTTCATTTTTTCATATTATTTTCTTAAGTTTAAAGTTTGGTAATTCACGTCAGAAAAAAGTTTGGTAATTTATTCTAATATTTCTTTATAATAGTAACTAATTTTTTATGTACACATAACAATTGTATATACCTTTAGGTATAACTCATAATTTTACTATCTCGACACATAAGAAAAAATTACTATCAAAATTTGATGTTGGCAGTTAACAAAACATTGTACATAACAAATTAAATTCTCACCATTACATAAACAATGCAGACATTACACTGTTCATAATTTCATCAAATTTCCCGTTCCCGTACAAACTTTTAAATAGAACTCAGAGATCCGCTGCAAATTAGTCATTGACCTATTAAATTTGGAAGTACCATAAGCGATCAAAAATAATTCCCTCAAATTTGCACGTGCAGTGTTTGTCAAAGTCAAGTATTTTAATTTTTAAATCGTATAATTCTAAATATTCAATTTATAAAAAAAAAAAAAAACCACACTATTCTCAGCTCTTCTATTCCTGTTCTTTTTCTCTCTCTCTCTCTGAAGACGTTGTTATTTCTTCGCTGCACAAAATAGAAACAAAAACAGAACAGAACAGATGATATTGATCGCTCTAGAACGCGCGCATTTACTCTCCCGATTCCACTTACCGTTGTTTTCGATCCTTTTCAAGCTCAACAATTTGCCTCTTCTGCTTCCTTCAACTCATTCTGAGCTAAACATGTGATGTGTAAAGCGTTAACTGTAAGTGTCTCTTTCATCTGATTCCTCTTCTTTCTTTTCTGTCGGATTGAATTCAATTATAAGAATCACCTGTATTATGTGGAATTGGAAATGGAAGATAATAATTATTAATGGAAATTATTGTTTTATCTAATTGCTTGTTTTTTGAGACACATAGTTTGTGACTGAATATATGCTAGAGAAGGCTGGAATTTTAAATAGGAAAAAAAATTGACAGAATAATTAATTTGATGTGATTGTTAGTTCTTGAACGGGTAAGTTATGGAAAGGAGAAATGGATCTTTTTCATGACAAAAAATTAAGCAAAGAATACCTAAACAGGGCAGATATAAGGAAAACACTTTTTTTTAAAATTCCTATTGGAATATATTTAATTAATTAGTTGATAATCTCTCTCCATTGTGTTTATTGATCATGGAAGTTTTGCAAAAAACAATTTCAGGTTTTCTTGTACAGGGGATGAATTTTCTGCACTAGCACTAAGTTTCTTGAGAGTGTGTATTATTTTGGAAGAATTGACATAAAAGGCTGGGGAACTTTTTAGCATCGTTTTTATGGCTTCGAGAGTGATTTTGCAAAAGAAAAGGAGCCTCTTGTTCAATCCTGTGACTCAACATGCTCGCTTTATTCTTGGATTCTCAAGTCTTGGCCATGGTCAACCATTTGAGTCCGGTGGCTGTGAAGGTTTGAGTCAGTCTCCCTGCTGTGCGCCGGCAACTACCAGACACAATAAACTGGAAAGAAGTTCACCTCCTGCCCAGAAAAATGAATTAGCAGCTCGAGCAGCATCAAGAATTTTCTTGCATAATTACTTTAGGAATTCAAATAATGGATTTAGAATTGATATTTCTTCATCAAGATCCAGGTGGTCATTCGAATATGTGCATTACATTTCCACAGCTGCAACTCATCGATCTGGATTGGCTAGTAGTAATGGGGGAAATGATCAATCAGATACTAAACAGAAAAAGGAAGCTTCACCA
>JASCZI010242491.1:12667-26052 GCA_036250425.1 Stylosanthes scabra | reverse complement strand
GTGATTTTATGCTTTAAAACCATTTCAAACAAGTAAGAATCAATGTTAAAACACTTATGATTGATTCCTATCTTAATATAGCATAAAAACCAAGTTTAGAAACATACACGGCTAGAGTACGACTATATATTTTCTCAAATCAAGTTTGATAAAAACATTTTTCATGTGTGTGTGTGAGATAGATTTAACTTATTGGTTCTTGACAAGATATTTCTTAAGTCCTAAGATACTAAACATTTTTACCCTTGCGGACTTCTTTTCTTGTCGTTGTTTGTTTTGCTTCCAATGCTTAGTCGTTTCCATCTTTTAGCGCTTATCCTCAATCTTCACAATGGTTGTCATTCATCAAAACCTAATAACACAAACTTGGCATGCATATAGTAACCATGTTTTACACCCTTTTGGTAATAAACTTCAAAAATGAAAAAATGTGGCAGATTGTTGAAAAGACTAAGGGAAACTAATCTTGGTCAAATTGAACGGAATATTTGGCTTGTTACCAAGGGTGGAAATTAGTTAGACTAGGTTTTATTCTTAATAGACCAAGATTCCAACGCAGTTAATTGATTTGAATTTAGTCTTATAGCCTGATGTCCAGAAAAAAAAGTCGTATAGGCTATTTTTAAGTACTAATTAATATTGTTAAGTTTGGTTTGGTCTAAACTCTGTTAGAAGGTCTGACCTTTTTTAATATTTATTTAATTTTTTTTTAAAACAATTTGAAAAGAGCATTTTTTTAATAAGAAAAACTAATATATGTAATACATCATATTCAATGTTTAAAATTTTATATTTGAACTTTTAAAGCTTTATAACAGGAAAAGAATATGTGTCTCTAACCTTTTAAAAGTTTTATAAATGCATTCCTGATGTTTGTTGAATACATAACAGTCACTGACCTTTGAATTAATGGTACAATGATGTTTTTCCGTAAATTTAACTCACCAAATCATAAAGAAAAAGAAAAAAGAGAAAAGGGAACGAGAGTGAGAACGTGAAAAGGAAGAATAGATGAGCTAGAGAGGGTAGGAGGAGAAGAAGAAGATGGTGTTGTGATTCAGTGAGTCAAACTTACGGAGGTGCTATTACGTATTTCACAAACATCAGAGGTGCATTTGTATAATTTTTAAAAGGTTAAGGGCACATATGTCCTTTTTTTCATTTTATAACAGACCAAAGTATTTGTAATAAAGTATAAATAATGGTACATGTATACCTTATTTCACTAACCAAACCTAATCAAGCGAAAAAGAAAACACTTTCATCAAAAGGCGCGTCTAACCTACTCTCCTTCCCCGCATCTCTTTTTCTCCAATGTTAAAGCCATTGTCGTTGTCCTCCTTCTCTTCCTTGATGCAACCGTCGTCATCATCATGTTATCTTCCTCTTCTCCCATTTTCCTCCATGGTCATCTTCTTTATATTTAACTTCTCCAACAAAAATGAATCAAATTAAATTAAAAAACAAATTGAATTCCACTGAAAAACGAATCACATTTCATTAAAAAAAAATGAATTACATAAATAAACTGCATTACAGCAAAATTGCATAAAGGAAAAACGAACCACATTTAATTGAAAAAAATGAACCAAAGTGCAACATCACAAAACAGCAAAACTACATAAAGAAAAAAGTAGCAAAATCAATTGAAAAGATGAACCACATTTTATTGAACAAACAAATCAAATACCTTTAGAGAAACTCAAACTCGAAAGAATTAATCCTCTAACACACTCTCCTTCTCTTCCTCTTCCTCCTTCTCTGTTGTGTTCCACATTCTCCTCCTTCATATTGTTATCCTTTTTTTTTTCTTCCTCTTCTACTCCGTTGTCAATCATAGTCGTCGTCATTATTGTCGTCGCCGCCATCATAATCCTCTTTTGTTGCCTCTGGTTTTTTGGCAAACAAAATTTACGTGAAAAACCAAATGGCACATGGAGCTATTTGACTTGGTTTGGTTTGGTTGCTAAAAATGTTTGTTTGTATGGATTTATTGATAACGTATAATAAATAAGAAAAATTTAATAATTTTTTAATTGTTAAAAAATTATTTATACATTTATTTATAGAGAAAGTCTTGGTAACCAATATTAGGGAGACAATAGGAAGTCAATATCATTTTTCTTCTTTTCTCTTTCCCCTTTTACCACTCACTATTTTCCTAATTACACTCATTGACTCCCTATTGGTCCCCTAACGTTAGTCCCGTAGCATTATTTTTATTTATATATTAATAGGTGTAAATAGGCTTAGCAAGTTAGTGAAGTTAATTTGTGACTCTGAGTTCGTCTCATTAATAATTTTTTTTTACTTATAATTTTGTTTCCAACTTAAAATAAAACTTACAATTGAATTTATTTTTTGATAAACCAGGCCGAGTTAGATCCAACATAAGTTTGGGTGTGGAGTTTAAAAGAGGATGAAAAGCGAATCCAAGTAAAAGGAGGAGGATGAAAAAGAGTGGTGGTTCTTTAGTAGACAAGTGTTTAGCTTAACTACTTCATTGAAAATAAAAGTAAAGCTAAAAATTTAAAATAAAAAATAGTACATTTTTTATTTTGAATCCTTTCAATTGAATTACCTTAACAAAGCATTTTTCCACTAAGTGAAATCCGTTACCTAGATCAAGACGTCATTGTGTCATGTCTATGCTTTGAGATGCGACCTTGTTTTACGTTGGCTGACGCAAGCCTAACGCAACCCAACATGGCTTCAGGACGTCATTGTATCGTGGCCATTTATTGGGATGTGACATTTTTTTACGTTGGCAGTTGCACACCGAACAACCCTCCTCGTTTTTTTGAGCTTGGGACCGACTATGTAAACATAGGCCGAATTCAATTGAATTAATTTTTTTTTAAAAAAAGAAAATACTTATACACAATATGAGACGTTAATAGAGAGATGTAAAAAAAAAAAGACACTAATAGAGAGAGTGGAAAAGAGTGGGGAGGGAGGGATAGAGGGGGAGAGAAAGAGAGCGCCCACAGAGCCGACGATAGAGAAGAACAAGAAGAAGGTGACGGCAGGAGAGGACGTTGTTGCTGTTGCCATTATCATTCCAAAATTCGAGAGAGAGAGAGACGATGCAAGCAATAACGGAGGAGAAGAGTGCTCCTCTAAATACCTCTCTGCTTCTCAGGCCACTCCTTCGGTACTCTCTCTTAACCTCTCAAGTCTCAGTTGTCACTCCTTTGGTCCTCTTTCTCTCATCCCTTCTTCGATCTGAACCTCACACATCGACTTCATTCTATTATGTTCTTATTATTGTTTTAATATTTTCATTTTTCTTTTATTATTTGTTTTAAAAATTTTATAAAAATGTTAATGTTTGTATATGATGCTTCATTAGGCAAGTAAGGATGATACAAATTAAAGATCAAAATTTATTGAAGTTAATTTGATATCAAACATTTGATATAAGTGATTATGAAAGATTGACATATAATTATGATATTCCATCGTCTCCTAAAGAATTATAATATTCATATCAAACTCTATTGAAAATTTTGGAATACATCTTTCAAGGCCAATTTTAACCCGTGGTCAGAAGTAAAAAAAAATAGTAAAAATGGTTTTAAAGTATTATAATTGTAAGGAGATGTAGGTTCAAGCTTTGGGAAGCCATACCTTGGCTAGGCTTTCTCAAGAAGACAGGGAAACTCTCACTGCAAAAGTCTCTAAAGAGTAGTTTAAAAGTGTTGTGATTAGTTCGAGTTCTTTCAAGGCTCCTTGGGCGGATGACTTTCATGCCTTCTATTTTTAAGGAGTATCAGGACAATAATGGAGATGATGTCTGATGCCTTGTGACTCTAGCCTTTGCTAGGGATGATCTTGATATGTCCTTGTTTGAGTCTCTAATTATTCTGATTCTTAAGGTTGATACCCCTGCGTGTATGGAAGGCTTTCACTCTATGTGCCTATGCAACATCATATTCAAGATTGTGACTGAGGTTATTGTGTGCAGGTTAAGACATTTTCTTTAAGGCATTATCGGCCTTCTTCATAGTGGTTTTATTCCGGGGAGAGGATCCCCTAATAATATTATTGTTGGGTAGAGAGCTCTTCATTTCATGAAGCAGGCCAAGTCCAAGAAAGGGACTTTAGCCTTTTAAGATGGACTTTGAAAAGGCATGTGATAGATTTAATTGGGATTTTTAAGCCAATATTTGGGGTAATCTACTTGATTGCCACTGTTTGTAAAGTTATTTTCAAAATGCCACTTTTTTCAAATTATTTACCAAACTGCCACTCTTTTGCCACTCTTTTGCCATGGTGGCAATTGGTCTTCCACGTGAGCGGTTGATTGGATTGATGGCGTTAGCGTGTGAATTAGAGTGTATTTTAAAAACAATAATTATACATAACCAAGCATTTTAGCGAAGAAGACGACGACGACGAGGACAGCGACGACGATAACGGCAATGATGAGGAGGAGGTGGAGGAGGAGGAGGAGGAGGAGGAGCAGAAGAAGAAGAAGACAAAATATTGATTTGTGTGTTTTGACATTGTAATTGTATGAAAGTGAATGAATATGAATTAATGTAAATCAATATTGATTTTGGATCAATGTGAGTATTATTGAAAATCCAATTCAGTTTTTATAATATGAAAATATGTTCTTGTTTCAATTCAAAATTCGTTTCTGTTTTCGTGAAAATCCGTTTCTGTTTTCGTGACCCAAAGTCACGCTTAGGCGTGAACAACATCACCCTGGAGCTAAACAAGACCACGCCTAGGCGTGGGTTCATCACCAAATCCGTTTCTATTTTCACGAAAATTTGTTTCGGTTTTTCATGCAAATCCGTTTCTGTTTTCGTGAAAATTCAATTCAGTTATTATATGAAAATCTGTTTCTCTTTTAAATGAAAATCCGTTTCTGTTTTATCATGAAAATCCAATTCAACTTTTCATCAACACCAACAGCAACAACAACAACAACAACAGCAACAATGTAATATGGAGGAGGATGAGGAGGAGGAGGAAGAAGAAGAGGGTGACGAAGAGGAAGAAGAAGAGACGATGATGACAATGGCGACTGCAGCAACGACAACGATGGTGGCGGCAGTGGCAACGGCAGTGTCAACACAATAAAGACGAAGCCGTGTTTGGATTTTGGGAGAGTGAACACGTGCGTGTCTGTCAGTGGGTGAGAGTGGCAAAAAAAGATTTAGTTGGGCTTGGTTAGGCTAAATGCTTGGATGTGCAGTGAGATTGTTTTAAAAACTTGCTTTCGGCGGAGTTCAAACAAATAATCTTAAGCATGGAAACCAACACTTCTACCACAAGGCCAAGTGAACTTTTGTGATAAATTTTGTTTTTTTTAACATATAGGAATCGGTATACCTGAAACTTTTCATATATTATAATACGATATACTATATTTTCTAATTAATATATATAATCTAAAATATTTTATTAAATATTATTTTTATACTTATTTGATTATTATTTTTATTTTATATTTATTCTTTCTAAAATAAAAAAATTTATAATTGTTCAAGAATATTAAAGTAAAATAGATTATAATTGTTTAATATAGATGTTTTATAAATTAAAAAATAATTTTGTTTAATATAGATGTTAACAAAATAATTAATATTATTTTTTTAATAAATTAACAAAATTATTAAAATTATTATTTTTAATAAATTAACGAAATTATTTATATTAGTTTTTTAATAAATGAAAAAAATAATAATACTATTATTTAATAAATTAACAAAATTATTAGTATTATTATTTTGAATAAATAACGAATCCTTAATATTATTATTTTTATTGAGTTAACAAAATTATTAATATTATTTTTAATAAATTAACAAAACTATTTATATTATTATTATTAAATTAAAATAAAAGATAATAATATTAATATTTTTTTAATAAATTAACAAAATTTTGTTTTTTAATTTATTAAAAATCTATATTAAACAATTGCAATCTATTTTTTATTTTAATATTCTTGTACAGTTATAAAATTTTTAATTTTAAAAAGAATAAATATAAATAAAAAATAATTAAATAAGAATAAAAATAATATTTAATAAAATATTTTAGATTATATATATTAATTAGAAAATATAATATATTGTAATATAATATATGTTAATAAAGCAAAATTATCTCAAAAGTTCAGCTAGCTTAGTGGTAGAAGTCTTCGTCTCCATACTTGAGGTTATTGGTTTAGGTAAATAGTTTGAAAATAGTGGCATTTTGGGAAATAGTTTTACAAATAGTGGCAATCAAGTAAATTAGCCTAATATTTGCACTTTTTTTTAGAATGGTAATTGTCCTTAGAACTTCCAATCTAGAAGGGGTTTAAGATACGGTGATCAAATGTCTTCTTACTTATTTGTTATCTGTATTTAGAATCTTATGGTTCAATATAGCAAATGGAATTCAGTTTCTATTTCAAGAGAAGGTCCTACTATCTCCCACCTAATTAATATTTGTTGATGATCTTTTTCTTTTTTGCAAAGCAATAAATTCCTAGATTTGAAATGTCTGATATGTTCTTGATATTTTCTGCAATGCTTCTGGTATGAAGGAGAATTTTGAAAAATCTATAGTTATTTATGGGATAACTACTCTTTTGGCCATTAAGGTTTCGAATCAAAATCAAATTGGTCAAAAATCTTTTTTCTTTGCCAAAATGATTCTTAAGATTTCATTTATGTTTAAAATGGTCTGTTGACAATTTTACTCTTTATTGGTTATTGTCCATAAATATTATTTGTTATAAATTAATTCTTCCTGAAACCCATTGTTGTGCACCCCTCACTACTTACTTTTACTTTCTCACTCTAAACTTTCTTCCCTCTCTAAATGTTTTTATTTTTTTATTTTTAATTTGTCATTAGTATGGGTGATATAATATTAGTTTCAATACATTATGCTGGTCAGATAAGAAAAAACTAAGATGGGAATGATGTTTTTAGTTGTCCTGAACCGACCTTCGTTTGTTGGCCAAATGAGGAGATGGGATTGCAACAGCTTAAAGATTTTATTCTGCGCTCTATTGGCCAAGATCACAGAAAACAAGTCCAGAAAATTTACTACAGATATCCGCATGAAGTGGACAGAACCCTTTACTTCAAAAGGTAAAAATATAATCATGATATTGCTGTGTTGGTTAATTGTGGATGAATCGGTATTGATAGTTGTATTATGCATTTAATTTTGAAGATTTTGTTTAAATGACGATGCGGACGTTGCACTAATCTGCGACTGGCACTTATATTTAGTTGTTATTCCCTTGTTAGAGTTATATGCTCTTTTAATTGAGGAGGGAAATACTTCGGAGGCTGACTCACAATTTGGCAGGGGGTTGGCAAGAAACATAAGGCGGTCAATGCTAGATCTTAACATGATGTCTGAGAGTAGTAGTGAGGGTTCCATCCCATTTTTAAATCAAGCAGTGGCGGATGTGGTCGACAGCCATGATGAATCCGTGGTTGGAGATCCTACCACACATCCTTACCTCCTTAATCATGATTCTGATAATGATGATGTAGATAATGAGCTGGTGGAATTCCCTCAGGAGGACGAGGATGGCGACGAAGAAGAAGAAGAAGACGAGGAAGAGGTGCAAGGGGTAAACTACTTCACACAGACGCAACCCGCATATGCATAACCCTATGATGGACTTCAGGTAACTCACCATCCTCGGGTTGTACCATGTCAGGTGCCTCCGGTATCCCATATCGGGCATAGCCAGGTATCACGCCAGGAGCAGGAATAAGAGGATCTCTGTATCCCGTCAAAATCACATGTGCCCACTGATAATACCAAAGGAGATACTGACGGGAAGGCTGCACACCACCAATAACTATCTCCAATACCAACCGGCTATGAGCCCTACCCCGCCACATGTTGTACCATCCTTGCAAAAAGCGTTGGATACCACTCACCCTTGCCCCATCTGCGGTTGTGTCTATGCATGACATCAATATTCAGAGGCCTCAGAGGAATGTGCTGGTTGGCCCCCAACTGCATAACAACACGATCCACCTGATGCCACTCCACGATCGCAAAGCATAGCAACAGACAAACTAGTCCCCAAGAAAGATGAGAGGCAGCTACGTCACCGAGAACAATGGCCTGCACCGCCGGGGCATCATAAGGGGTGCACTCGACCTACACAATATCACAAAATATATTTTGTTATCTATCACTAAGCCTCGAGGGATACAAATAACTCGTTGCAACAAAACTGTAAGAATAGCATAATGGAAACACTTACCCCTTGATGGTCGATGCCGTTCAAAATCATCCGCCACATCCGAACCCTGGGCCCAAGCGAGTCACGGGCCATACGAAGACCCATCCACCTGCAAAAAAAACACGCAATTCGGATTCAATTAGAAAGACCAATAATATATCGTTTTAGATAAATAAACACAAAAATCAACCAATACCTCTCGACCAATGGAAATCGCGGCTCATTAAAGTTTTCCTAAGGACGGTATGCATGGATACGATGATATGCCCACGACAATAACAAACTAGCGCAACCGCCAAGGTTCCTCTGCTCGAAATGCACCACTCGACACATCTGCTGATATAGGTATGCCAGTACGACAGAACCCTAGCTGAGACGGCCGCTTGCATCAAGATCTGCCAAAAGAGGTAACCACCTCAAATGCACCCGAGAGTCAGATGCATCCGGAAATAGGAAGCCACCGATATTTGCATGATATAACCGCGCGTGTACTGCAGAAGGCGCTCAGGTGTCGGGTCATCCCCCAAGACCTTGTAAGCCGTATCCTCAAACCACGTCAAATGAACATTCCACTTGTCTCTCTGTCTATCCCGTTCTGTCGTAATAGCTCCTAGTAACTCACGGCACATCGTCTCGATGCCCCGTCCATCATAATGAAGCTCCCACCCACTAATGCACCCACTAACAGGATCCCCGTCAATACGCAACCCTAACTGGTAGGCCACGTCTTGCAATGTGATACTCATCTCTCGGCATGGCATATGAAATGATGGGTCTCTGGCCTCCACCTCTCAATTAAGGCAGACATCAGGGCCCAATCATGGTCCCACTAAAGCATGAAAGCAACATGCTCAAACCCATCTCGTCGGATTAACTCATGGATACGGTCATCTGGTCGCTTCATAATGTTACGCAGCGTTCCTATAACCCTGGGATCCTATAAAATAATAGAAATAAAATTTTTTAAATTATCACAATTATATATATATATCACATATGTTAAACCCACCCTACAAAATACATACGATGTGTGCGATTCTCCCTGGAATGTGATCTCTCGCATCCAACCTATACAGTGTGTCCTCATATCTCCTTAGCAGATATCGATATTGCTCCATCGACGGTGAATAAGCAAATAGTCAAACTAACCAAACAAAAATTTCACTATAAGCAAAAATTAACTACACTAACATAGATTAATAAACAACATTTTATCATACCTACATATGGTACCTACCTAATATAATAATGATCATTGAAAAAATAAAATACACTAACGTCATGAACTAACTAAATAAAATTTATCAAATAACATAACTAACCAATAAATCATCACAACTAAACTAATAACTTAAAAAACTATCTAAAATAACTAAGACAAACATATGCAAATCAATATAACTTAATAAAATATACACTAACTAATTAATAAAAATAACTTAAAAAAATACTAATTATTAATGAAGTTATCTAAAATTACTAAAAGAAATATAGTCAAATCAATATAATATAATTAAATTAAAACATAACTAATTAAATAATAAAACTAATTTATAAACACATTAACACTACTAGAATAATAAATAAATACTACAACAGCCTAAATTTAACTACCCTAAAACAAACTAATTACAAAAACAAATAACAAACACAAATATAAATATAAATAATGAAATAAAAAGGAAAGTAAACTGAAGGGAAGAGAGACATACCTAAAGAGCAACAAAAATGAGGGAGATGGGGACCAGTAACGAAAAAAAATCTTCGAAGCGTATTTATATAGCCACCATGTTCGTCCTATTTAGTGGCTAAAATGATGAAGTTTGCCTCACTAACTGGCAAACTAGGTGTTAATCTCGAGATAACACCAAGTTCACCCTACTAAGTGGCTAAAATGCTTCAAGTTCGCCACATAGCGTGGCTAAAATCATCAAATTCGCCATATAGCGTGGCTTAAATCATGATATTCCCAAAATTAGTCACTTAGTTAGGCGAACAATGGGTAATCTTTCAAAAAAAATTGGGTTTCGGTAAATAATGTCTTTATAATTATTTTTGGAAATAATTATTTAATTTATTTTATTTCAGAAAAATTTTCATGGGTTTCGGAGGGTAGATTTATAGGAACCAAATGGCATCAAGTTCACCAATTGGAGTGGCGCAGTAGGTTTTTGCATGAAGTTCGCCACACAACGTGGCTTAAACAATGAAGTTCGCCATATAGCGTGGCTAAAATCATCAAGTTCGCTACATAGCGTGGCTAAAATCATGATATTTCCAAAATTAGCCACTTAGTTAGACAAACAATGGGTAATCTTTCAAAACAAAATTGGGTTTCGGAAAATAATGTCTTTATAATATTTTTTTGAAATAATTATTTAATTTATTTTATTTCAGAAAAATTTACCTTCTTTTATATACAATCTGGGAAGGAGAAAGATTTCAGAAACACAACTCATCAAAACAAAAATTTTTTTATATGTTCAAATCTCACAAAAAAAAAATTCCAAAATTAGGAAGGAAGAAGATTCAAACAAAGAATCAATCAATAAACAAAACACAAAGACATCAATCAAATTACAGAAAAAAAAAATATAATCAACAATCAACAAATCCTCCAAGATAACTATAATTCATCACCATGCTACCTCCTGAAATAGTCGTTCCTCATCATTAACTCTAGTAGACCCACCTGTTTCTCTTAGAAATTATATAAAAATGCAGAATTATTCTCAAGTTTTAAGACCCTCCATAGAAATGGATCTCAAGCATTCTTAATATTTTTACTTTTTCTAGTAATTCAAAAGCTTCCCTCTTTTTTTGGGAATTGAATCTGATAAGTATGCAATTCAAATACTCAAAGAGCACCGATCATCAAAGAGGGGAACAATAATAAATAATAAAAAAAAGGGGGAGATTCTACTAAAGGTGAAGCTCATATTAAAAGTAAATAGCAAAATAGGAATGGATTATAATGTTACAAAAGTGTAACAATATTTGAAAATAGAAGAAAACAAAAAATTATTAAAGAAACTGGAAATAGAGGATAACAAATAAAGCACCCAGCAAACCAAAGAGGCAAACAGAGTTTCAAACTTTCAATTAAAACTTAAAAGCTAAAATAAACAAAACCGTTATACTATAATATACATAAGAATAGATGTTCTTTCAATAAATGTAAGGGAATTTCATTACAGTTATTGAGTGACGTTCGAAGGTAATAAATATTTTGGAGTTATGTTAGTTACTGAGTAACGTATGAAAATAATAAATTTAACCTCATATACCTTCGCCTATAAATAGAGCTATGATTTCTTCATTTGTACACCTCCAAAATCAATAAGAAATTCACTCTCTTACTCTCTTTCCCTTATTCTCTTTTTATATCTTCAGTTTTTATAACACATTATCAACACGAGGCTATGATCAAATCGCTTTGAAGGTATAAGGTACTAAACTTTCACTATATCAAATCTTTCTCAATTAGAATTTTGTACTTAATATATCCATTCATCTTAATTTAATGGATCTTGGAGATATCATTTAGGTTGATGGTAAAGCATCCCAGAAGGGTCGTGCAAAAGCCATGATCTTCCTTCGTCGTCATCTTGACGAAGGATTGAAAAATAAATATCTTACACTAAAAGACCCTGCGGATCTTTGGAAGAACCTTCATGAAAGATACAATCACCAAAAGACAGTAATACTTCCTCGAGCCCGTTATGAGTGGACGCATTTGCGTCTACAGAATTTTAAATCAATCAATGATAATAATTCAGCTATATTTGGAATTACCTCACGATTGATATTATGTGGGAAAAATATCACTGACAAAGATATGTTGGAAAAGACTTTTACAACCTTCCACGCCTCGAATGTCCTCCTGCAGCAGCAGTATCGAGAAAGAGGTTTTAAAAAATATTCTGACTTGATTTCTTACCTTCTTATTGCTGAACAAAATAATGAATTACTCATGAAAAATCTTGAAACTCGCCCAGCAGGCGCTGCCCCACTTCCTAAAGTAAATGCGGCAAACCATAACCCCAGAAGTGGTAAATGACAAGATTTTGGTAAAAGAAAATTTTATGGAAGGTGAAAGAATTATTTTCATAAGAAAAGATCTCACCTGAAGTGGGAAAATAATAAAAAAAATAATGGGCATGAAAAGAAAACAGATAACAAATACTTTCGTTGTGGTGATAATGGTCACTGGTCACATACCTGACGTGCCCCAACACACTTGGTTGATTGATGAACCCAATATTGATGGTTTATTTTGTACTTAAATTAGAGGTTTTATCAATATAAACTCACATGAATAGTTAGTGAATGAGCATCTTTGTGAATTCGTTCTTAATTGTGCTTGAAATGTAAAAATGCATGTTTTTGAGCTATAAACTTTCAATTTGATTTCACTTTTATGTCATTCGATACCTTTGATGTTTTTGTGTAAGTGTTTGAAGGCTTATGAGGCAATGATGGCTTGGAAAGAGTGTGGAAAGCTTGCATTTTGGAAATTCATGAAGAAAAGAGGAAAAAAGTGAAGGAAACAGGAAGTTGCCCAGGCAACTTGAGAAAATCCTGTCTGCCAGTTGACCAGGGAACTGTAGTTGCCCAGGCAACTCCTGTTGCACATGCCTCATTAAAAGTCACGTGACACACTTAAAGAGAAGCTCATTTGGGTCAATTTCTACACCATTTTGGAGCATTTGGAGGCCCAATTAAGAGGCAAACAAGGGAGAATCACTCATATGAGACTCAAAGAGATCAAACCGAGTTTTCAATTGAGTTTTCCATGAGATTTTTATGTACATATATTTTTAGAGAGAAAAACTCCAACTTCTCTCTAGGATTTTTAGTTCAATCTCAATTCTCACTTTAATTCTCGCTTCCAATTGTTCTTTACTTGTTGATTTTCCTTCATAATTACTCTAGTTATTTCTATTATTTTTTTTTCTTGAACTAGTTATTATTACTTATGAATTTTACTTTGAGTAATTAATGTTTGAGGTATTTTCATGAATTAAGTGTCTTTGTTATTATCATTCTTGCATTTACCATCAATCTATAGTAGTGGATAGTTGTTGATTGTTGATTTTCTCTTGATTCATGATGTTTATTTTCTATGTACACCAAGTGTTTGATAAAATGCTTTGTTTAA
>JASCZI010242491.1:0-12522 GCA_036250425.1 Stylosanthes scabra | reverse complement strand
GAGAAGTTCACTCTAGGATATTATCTATGTTTAGAGGTGACAAGGATAATGTATTCCATAAAACCCATGACCAATGTACTTTAATTGCACTTGAATTAGCTTATTGATTGCTTGCTTATCTCTATTTTTATTTCTTGCTTAGTTTATTTCTTGCATTCTAGTTATTCTCTATCTTACTTGTTTATGAATTGTTGCATTTAATTTCCTTGCATGATTTACATTCTTGCTATTGTAGTTGCTAGTTGAAAACTCTCAAAGTCCCATACTTTCCTAACTAGTTTTAGTCTTTTGTATTGATCATAAGTCCACGGGAGAACGACCCGAGACGAAATACTCTCGGTTTTATTGATTTTTATTGTGACATCTTATTTAAATTTGTTCACTCTTTGACTACCGAGATATAGCTTTTGTTCAGAAGGATATTCGGGAAGGTCAGCAGAGTCTTTTGAATGCACAGCGTCAACAAACCCCTCAAGTTGAACCTCCGAAGCACTGTGGGATATGTACTAGGAATTCACACTATACTGACGAGTGTCCACAACTTCAGGAGGACCACACCATAGCTGCTACTCATAACTTCTATGACCAACCTTCTTCCGATACAAACAATCAAGGTTGGAGGAACAATCAAGCCCCTAGATGGAACCAACCCAACAACCCAAATCAATCCTCCCAAAACTATCGCCAACAATCATCCCAACCACATCAATCGTCAAACATCTACCAAAACCAATCATCATACAACCACAACCAACCACAATACTACCAAAACCAATCCCACCAATAACGATACCAACCATCTCCCCAAAGACAACAACCATCACAACCACAACAACCATCCATGGATGATTTCCGCCTCTTCTTGCAAGAGCAAAGGGTGTATAAAAAACAACAAGCTACCCGGATGGCTAATTTGACTGAGATCTTAGCCGGTTTGGTCACTCAAAATATCAATAACACACCAAACTCCTCCCAACCCTCTAGTTCAAGCGCACTTCCTTCTCAACCCCTCCCAAATCTGAAAGGAAGCATCAATGCTATTAGCTTTCACGAGAATTCCTTGGAACTCGAGGTTGCAGATGATGATGAAGAGGAATTCCTCAAGATGTTGGAGGAGATTTCAATGAAAGATGATGTTGGGTTTGAGGAGAGCGAAGGGATCATCAAGCTTGGTGATCGAAAGCAGGAAGTCATGCGTAGAGCCACATATCCATCCATTCCCCCATCGAACGATGTGGTCATTTCAGTGCCTAGCATGGAGGATGAATTTGATAGCATTCCGGAGAAGTTAAGTGACCCTGGACCATGTTTGGTAAACAGTAAGGTGGGAGATGAAAATTTAGATGGTTGTATGTGTGACCCAGGAGCATGCGTGAGCATGATGCCCCTTACTGTATTTGAAAAGTTGAAATTGGGTCTGTTGAAAGACTTGCTGAATCGGTTGTTCTAGCTGACAAAAGCATCACAACAATGGTTGGAATTGTTGAAAATGTGATGTTGCAGATTAAGGATCTCATATTTCCTGTGGACTTCTATGTCCTTGATATGCCACCGAGTACTACGGGAAGATCATCTCATGTCTTACTTGGAAGACCATTTTTGAAAACTGCAAGATTCAAACTGGATGCGTTTGAAGGTATATTTTCTTTTGAGTATAATGGAATTTGTGCTACTTTCACTATGGGTGATTTCATAGAGGAGAAATTGGAAGAACACCCCATTTTGTGGTGTGATTTGAACAAAAATGTTGAGGCTAGCACACTTGAAGCTAAGTCTAAAAAGTTGAGAGAAAACAAGGCTTTGTAGGATGATGTTTTGAATGCAACTACTCCCATGTCAACCCATTCCAAGGGGAATAAATTAGGGGTTGAAGTATGTTCCCCCTCCCTTGAGACAAGCAACTAAAAGAGGAAGAAACTCTCCTTGGATGCGGGACAAGAAGGGAATGAAAGCCAAAGGAACACTTGATGCTCCGGTGAAGAAGAAAGATGGAAAGCCAAAGGTCCTTAACAAAGATGTGAGCTACATGGAGTAGAATTGTTTGTACAAAGTGTCAAATATCAAGGAACATTCATTGAAGTTTCATCATGATCACTCCCACAACAAAGGACTGGATGCTTATTTGGTAAAGGATACCTTAAAATGGAAGTAAGGAAGAGCATGCATGTCCAACTTAAGGACAATAAACAAAAGTGCTAGGTGAGAGACACCCCACCATGGTAAAACCATCCTTTTCTCACTTCATTTTAGATTTTGTAAATATGGTTAGTTTGATGAGTAAATAGGTAATTTCTCTTAGTCTATATGCTCATTAGGTGGTTAGAAGTAGAATTTAGGTATTAAACACCGTTAGGAATTTCAAAAAAAAAATAATAAAAGACAGAAAAAAAAAAGCCCCTACTGGCAGTTGCTCACTTTTCCACGTGCCAATTTGGACTAATTGGATTGAGATTACATGTTGTACGTACCATGTAGTCTAAATCATCATTTTCTCATGGCATTTACACTCATTTTCGGCATGCTGATGTGTGCATGTGGTATTATGTTCTCTTTGTATTGAATTGAAATGTGCTTGACATTTGGCAATCTTGAATAGTTGAGTTGCATTGCTCTTCTTGTGACTTCTTGCTTCATAGGTTAAAGTGTGAATTCTCCGCGCGCATTTCGAATTCACACTAAGCCTCATTCTAAGTCACTCTTTTTTGCAATTCAATTTATTCGAGCTTTCTGAGTTTATTCGGTTCTAAGACATGGTGTGCTTACTTGCTAGTTGAGTTATCCATTCTTCTTCTCCATGTTTGGTTCTCAATTGATTATTCCTGCCTTAGAACTTCATAATCTGCACTCCTTTGTTGTGAATGTTTCTTACTTTGTCTTGTTCGACACTTTCAGGATGGCTCGCAAAGGCACTTGCCAAGGCTTCTGCCTCTATTCCAGTTGATTCCACTGCTAGGAACCTTAGCCAGCCACTGAATGACACCTATTTTGATCCCAGCTAATTCTAATGACAAAGCTTCAGAGGATTGAGCGCCTTGATCTTGACTCCATTATACACGTCTCTCTGCACAGAGGACTGTTCTTTTCTTTAAGTGTGGGGATGCGGTCTTGCGCGCCGTTTTGGTTGACTCTTATATCAGACACCTTTTATCCTATTTTTAGTTGCTTTATTTTGGTTATCATACTATTTTGTATATATTTTCTTTTATGCTTTTAGACTAGGTAATTTGATGAAAGAATGTATGATTAAGCAAGTTTCCCTTATTGAGAATTTTGAACTTCAAGTCCAAATAGGGAAGATTTAGGGAACCCCTTTTCGCATCATTAATTAGAATTATCTAGTTCATCAATTTAAGAAAAAAGGGGGGCGATTAATTTCCAAGGTATATATATTTCAGGGAATTCCATTGACTCAAGTTGGCTCGTTTTTGATAAATTTGCATAAATAGGGTGATTAAATATAGTTTGTATCTAAGAACACACGTCCCAGTGAGATTTGAGCTTAATTGTGTGGTTGTATATCAATTAACAACTATTTGTTTCGTGTGTGTTTCTTCTCTTTCTATAATTGCAATATGTGATTTGATTGATTCTGTATGTCCATCACTGATATATGTATGCATCCATATGATTGAGGCCTTCATTCATATTTAACTCACATACCAAATAGCCTTACCCTATTACATAACCCTTGTAGCCTATTTTGAGCTTTGATATTTTTTTATTCTTATTTAAGCACATTACAAGTCTTAAAGTGAAAAACCATGATTGTCCTTAATTTGATCATTTATTAATTTAGGATTTTGAGTGGTTATTTATTTTTTAGAGGAAAGGGGAATCAAGAAAAAATTTGGGTGAATGAAAAAGGGAATTTGGTAACTGAAAAATAAAGAAAAAAAACTTGAGGGATTTGGGAAACACATGTATGTATTCATCCATAGAGGTATATGCATTTGGATAGTTCATCAAAGAAAAAGAAAGTGACAAGAAAAAAAAATAGAAAGAAAAAGAAAAAAAAATGAAGAATGAATCTTCATATAATAAAGTTTATAAAAAAAAATACAAAGTTTTGTCACTTCAAAGTAGATGCATATATCCATCTCATCAATTAGAAAGAAGTGTATTAGCATGTGTTTTGATAAAAAAAAATGTGTTAAATTTAAGTTTTGTGAAATTGGGAAAAGTGTGAAGAAACAAGAGAGTTAGGTGTGTTCTAAGTTAATCATTGATCAAATTCCTTAGCTCACTTGACCAAATATATATCCATACCTTCACCTTGGCCTCATTACAACCCTTAAAAGTCCTCTTGATGGTTGCATGCATATATTTCATTGTTGTTGATTGTTAGATGAAAATTAATTCATAGAAATCAAGGTTAGAAGAGAATTGATTGCTTTAACCCCAAAATACTTGAGAGAAAAAGAGTGTATAACTTCTTTTGAGGGTTCAAAAGTTCAATCCTATGTTTTCCATACACTTCTTACCTTTCAAATTAGACTTGTTTTTGAATAACTTGAGTGATGAGATTGATTGGTTGCTTCAACACATCATACCCTTATGCTATTAAATATCCTTGGAAGTTAATTCATTTTGTAGATAATTAGGTAGAAGTAATAATTCCCTAGAGTAGGTTATTTGATTGAAATTTGGCAGTGATATCTCTTGTTTTAATTTTCATTTACTCTAGCATGAGGACATGCTTTTGTTTAAGTATGGGGATGTTTGATGAACCCAATATTGATGGTTTATTTTGTACTTAAATTAGAGGTTTCATCAATATAAACTCACATGAAGAGCTAGCGAATGAGCATCTTTGTGAATTCGTTCTTAATTGTGCTTGAAATGTAAAAATGCATGTTTTTTATCTATAAACTTTCAATTTGATTTCATTTTCATGTCATTCGATACATTTGATGTGTTTGTTTAAGTGTTTGAAGGCTTATGAGGCAATGATGGCTTGGAAAGAGTATGGAAAGCTTGCATTTTGGAAATTCATGAAGAAAAATAGAAAAAAGTGAAGGAAACAGGAAGTTACCCAGGCAACTATAGTTGCCCAGGCAACTTAAGAAAATTCTATCTGCCAGTTGCCCAGGCAACTCCTGCTGCACATGCCTCATTAAAAGTCACGTGACACACTTAAAAAATGAGCTCATTTGGGTCAATTTCTATACCATTTTGGAGCATTTGGAGGCCCAATTAAGAGCAAATAAGGGAGAATCACTCATATAAGACTCAAGGGGATCAAACCAAGTTTTTAATCGAGTTTTCCATGATATTCTTATGTTCATATTTTTAGAGAGAGAAACTCCAACTTCTCTCTAGGATTTTTAGTTCAATCTCAATTCTCACTTTAATTCTCACTTCTAATTGTTCTTAGGATCCATACTTGTTCTAGTTTACTTGTTGATTTCCCTTCATAATTACTCTAGTTATTTCTATTATTTTTGTTCTTATAACTAGTTATTGTTACTTGTGAATTTTACTTTGATTAATGAATGTTTGAGGTATTTTCAGGAATTGATTGTGTTTGTTATTATCATTCTTGCATTTACCATCAGTCTATAGTAGTGGGTAGTTGTTGATTGTTGATTTTCTCTTTATTCATGATGTTTATTTTCTATGCACACCAAGTGTTTGATAAAATGCTTTGTTTAGATATGGAGTAGATTTTCATTCCTTGGTTATGTGTTGACTACATGGATGCACTTGAGTCGCCTTAGCCTTCTTTGTATGATAATTGAGAGTGGTTTGTGTTGATTTAGATGCCATTAACGCTAGTTTATCATTAATTCTGTAATGATTGGGACTTATGAGCCAAGATGGATTATTCTTGTATTCATTAACGCTAGTCTAGTATCTTAATGAGTAAATTAGGACTTATGGCTATGAATCAACCAAATTGACTCTTCTCATCAAAGTGACAAAATTGGTGAGAAGTTCACTCTAGGATATTATCTATGTTTAGAGGTGACAAGGAAAATGTATTCCATAAAACCCATGACCAATGTACTTTAATTGCACTTGAATTAGCTTATTGATTGCTTGCTTATCTCTATTTCCATTTCTTGCTTAGTTTATTTCTTGCATTCTAGTTATTCTCTATCTTACTTGTTTATGAATTGTTGCATTTAATTTTCTTGCATGATTTACATTCTTGCTATTGTAGTTGCTAGTTGAAAACTCTCAAAGCCCCATACTTTCCTAACTAGTTTTAGTCTTTTGTGTAGATCATAAGTCCAAGGGAGAACGACCCGAGACGAAATACTCTCGGTTTTATTGATTTTTATTGTGACATCTTATCTAAATTTGTTCACTCTTCGACTACCGGTTGAGCTATATTTATAACGTGAACACGACTTGATTTTTATGAAAAAAATTCTCAACCGGTCTTGGTGAGCGCATCATTGATATTTACCAAGCATCATTAAAGATAGATGATAAAGAAAAGAAAACAAATTTTGTTTCAAATGATAATGCTGAAAATTATGCCACTGACTATGATGTCTCTGATTTTTTCGAGGATCATGAAGAAAATATTGGCCATTTAATTAATAATGAAAATATTTAAATAACTGTGTTTGTTAGTTTCTATATGCTTAAGTTTTATTTCTATCAAATAATATAAAAGTTGAATGTTATTTTTTTTCTATGGAATTATGTATGATGTATTTGAATTTAATAAAATTAATTAACTATCCAAGTGAAAATATTATAAATATAAGAAAATTAAACCATGAACCATAGTTATTAAAACCCGATTGAACTGGACGGTTCAACCAAAAAAATGGTGAACCGCGTGAATCTTAGGTTTTTATGCGCCACTAATATGCGAAGGACCACGATAGTTCTGTGTGCGCCATAGTCTTATCTGTAGGACCATGGTGATCTAGTGTGCACCATAGGTTTGCCTGCATGACCACGGTGCTCCCGTGTGCACCGTAGGTTTGCCCTTAAAAAAAATGAAACCATTGGCTTCCGAACCCATTTCCTAATAATTAAATTTAGTTCATTTAGCCACTAGGCTATACAAGTCTTTTGATTTCATGTATGCTAATTAATATAGTTTTGATTTCATGTATGCTAATTAATATATAACTATATTGTTCCACGTTTATGTATACATAATTATTTGAACAAAGGATTTTTGAAATTCCCAAAAAAGAATACATTGTGATGCATGTGTGAAGAATTTTCCATCATGTAAGATCTAATGAAACAATTAATGTTCTTAATAAATACGTTGATAAGACCGGCATACGTATGTTTTGTTATTAACTTGCAATCTGAAGTTTGCATGATTACTTGCGCAAGTATTTGATCTAAGAACACAAAAATTTCAATGATCCAACCAAAACTTTATATTCAGTGTTGGTAAAAATATTTTTAATAGGGATAAGTACTCTTGATGCCATAAAGGTTTTGTGTGAAAATCAATTTTACCACAATCTTTTTTTTTTTATCAAAATTACCACAAAAGTTTCTATTCCAAAAACACCAAAATTAAAATTGTTTTACGAAAATAACCCTTCCCTTCCTGTTCGTATTCTTCCCCAAATGCATAACACAATCCCTAACACCACCTTTCTAATATCCCCACCACACCAGAACAAGGTGATAAAGCATCGAGTAAAATGACGGTGACATAGTACAACACGCAGCCACCGGTCCAGAAGCTCCTCGAATGGCGCTTCCATCTTGGTCATGGTGGCTTCATAGAACGCCAGAAAATCATTGGCTTTGAGGCGCTCCAGGGAGAGGAAGCTCAGTGGTAGTGGCAACGGCGTTGGAGCTCACAGCAGTGGCACGAATAGCCACCACCATCGCGTTCATTTCTCTGTCTGACAACCTTCCTCAGGCAGCCTCCATGGACAGCGGCGAAGCAAGCTTGAAGACAGCGACTCAATGGCGACGGCAGGAGCAATACTTCTCTCCACCGTCGAGTCCTCTTCATTTCCCTCTTTTCTGCTCGAGCTGGACCTTCCTCCACTTCCCAACAACGACGACGATGACCTACGGACGATGGCGGAGACAGGAGCTCGACGGCAGAGAGCTGCTACCCCTTGCTCGCGTCGTGTTCTTCTTTGCTCTGACCCTCTCTCTCTTCGAACCCTTAACACGTCTCTCTCTGTCTCCAACTCGGCGGCGGCAGCGGCCTTCCTTTACCGGCCTCCCTCTACCCTCTTCCATTGCAGATATACTCCAGCGAGACTTTGCTCCTTCTCTAGAAGTGAATTTTCCATAACCAGATTTGTTACCTCTTCCTCATCTTGTCCGTTTATAATCTGGTTTTTTAAGTGGTTTTATGGCTAAATTGTGTTCTTGAGCTACTGTTGATGTTGTTGCTGGTGGAATTGTTTAAATCTGATCTGGAGTTTTGATTAAGGACTTTGAGTCCTAAATTCTGAAATGTTCTTGATGATGAAGATCATTGATTTTTTTATTTTGCACAAACATCTGCTGCATTTGAACTTGAATGTACATTATTGAAACTTTGATTGGTTCTAATGCTGAATTTGCAATGAAGATGAGATTTTTTTATTGATCATTTCATGATCATTTGAGATTTGTGTTTGTTATATTGTTCTTTGAATCATCATATATTCAGGTGTAAAAACAGTCACATGGGCAAAATGGTCAATATGTTTATTAATAAAAAAATTCAAACGTTTGTGGCAATTTTGAAAGAGAAAAAATATTTGTGACAAAATTAATTTTCACACAAAACCTTTATGGCATAAAGAGTATTTATCTCTTTTTAATACTTGTTATATGGCCAATGGTGAATGTATTTGAACATCCGGTAATTTATGTTCCTACACAAATTTGATCACCATTATTGTTTATGGAATGCCTCAAAAAAAAAAAATTTCTACACTATTTATGAGAACAAATCTACAGTCATATGTGTTTAAGCACATGTTATTGTAGCACTTGAAGTTATAATAACATCAAAGCTCTTCCCCATTATTAGCTTTGGCTAGAAGCAAAATATTTTTCATTTTAAAGATTTTTGAACTATATGATAAAGGTTCCATATTGGAAATAAATGTTGGATATGATATTCTTATTTATATGAAAATATTTTTTAAATACTAGTGGAAGTATCATTGGCTCATTTTGTGCATTCCCAAATTTATGAAAAATGTTTCCAATAGGGAGAGATAGTGAAAAGTTGGAAACATTGTTTCATGGTAAATGAGATCAAATGCTTTAATATTATTCCAGATCCTGGAACATGAAAGTATGAACTAGAAGTTCATATAAGTTTATAAATGCATTTTATGATCTTATACTGAAATAAGAAAATCCCCAAATTCAGATTGATGTCCCTATGAACATATGGTCATTAAAACAAATACACGCCAGAAAGGTAGTAGGCCAATCGATTCCGAAAATAAAAAATATTCAAAAACAAAATGGGCAAATGATGTTATAAGAGGCAAAGAATCTTCTTGCAGAAGAAAAAATACAAAGTAAAGATACTTGCAGTTGTCTAAAGCTTTGACATAGTTTCAACGCCAGAAGACGTTCAAATACTTGAAATTTGAAATAATGAGATCTCAGTAAACTATGTCATTATGAATGAAAAATGGAATCAAAAAAGGATAATCATAAATGATATATTTGCAAACATTTGTGTGTTATATATCATACATGAAAATAGGGATCCTAAGCCAACAACTAATGTCGACAAAGAGATGACTGGCTGAAATAAAGATAAGCCATGTTGACTTAAATATTTCACTAAATGTGAAGTTTATGGACCTGTAGTCCATACACCAGAAGAAGTAAATTTTGTTGAATACAAATGAGTATTCTTGAGGAAATGAAATGAGAAAAATGTACGCTATAAAGTTTTGCTTATGGTACACTAATTTTCATAAAAATATGTCATTGAAGAAATATATATTCTCCTGAAGTGGATATAAGTGTACTATTTATTTGATCAGCTTATATATATAAGCTAAATATTCATTGGATAGAAATTGTAACATCTTATTATATGAATCATTAGATTACAATATCTATATGAAAATTCCTGAAAGATTACCGATAGTATCTAATGAATATTCTCATGATTATACTCAGTCAAATTGTAATGATCTTTATATGGTATAAAAAAAGCTATTCATTTTACTGAGTATCTAATGAAGACTGATAATATGTACCAATGTGTTCACATGGATAAATTTGCATTTGGATTCAATGTAGTTGTCATGAAAGTTGATGATTTAAATATCAGTGAAACTCCTGAAGAGATTCCGACGACATTCATAGAAGTTCTAAAATGAAGAGTTGATATGAAAAATCTTGAAAAAGCTAAATTTTGTTCGATTTGCAGATTAAGAATTATTATAAGATCTTTTGAATATGAAAAAGAGTAAGATCCATTTCTAAGAAGATAATGAATATATTGGTCCTGCAGTACCACATATTAGTGTCATATGAACACTAAAGCACTAATGTATCTTGCTAATGATACACAACATGATATATCATTCGTGTTAAATTTATTAGCAAGGTATAGCTCTTTTCTAACTAGAAGATTAGAATGGAAACAAGCAAATTTTTCGATATCTTCACGGAACGGATGATGCATAGCTATTTCAATATCAATCCAAGTCACAGTTAGTTGGCTATGAAGATGCAAAATAATTATCTGATCCACATCAAGGTAGATATCAAAATGGAGATCTAGCTATGTCATAAGACGATACAACCATACCATGACTATCACAGCAATATCTTCTAATCATGCTGCGGTACATGAAGCAAAAAGCGAGTGCCTCTTCAGTCTTTGAAGTTTGATTCAAAAGATTCAATCATCACATAGATTGACTAATCAGCCAGCAGCATGAACTACTATATATGAAGATAATGAAGCATGCATTCTTTAACTTAAAGGTAGATATATAAAAGATGACAGAATAAAGCATTTCCCACGAAGTTCTTCTTCACTTATGAGTCAGGAACATCTGATGAACAATAGATTCATTTAATTGATAATCCAGCATATTTACTTGCAAAAGTTGCTTCCATCACCCTCTGTTGAAACATTGGTACACCAGATCAACATACGTTGATTTCGATATATTAAAAGATGTGGCCAAGAGGGGGAGACTGTACTCTTTTTCCTTGATCTGGTTTTTTGTCCCAAATGGGTTTTTCTAGACAAGGTTTTTAACGAGGCAGTTCTCAGCATAATAGGATATTGTACTCTTTTTCTCTTAGTCAGGTTTTTGTCCCACAGGATTTTTCCTGACGAGGTTTTTAATGAGGCATATCCGCAATGGACATCGAAGGGGGAGTGCTATGATATACATAAGAATGGATGTCCATTCAATAAATGTAAGAGAGTTACGTTACAATTATTGAGTAACGTTGAAAGATAATAAATATTCGGGAGTTACGTTGCCGTTATTGAGTAATATCGTATGAAATAATAAATATAAACTCATATATCTTCGCGTATAAATAAGGTTATGATTTCTTTATTTGTACACATCCAAAATCAATAAGAAATACATTCTCTTGCTCTCTCTTACTCTCTTTCTCTTGTTCTCTCTTTATATCGTCAATTTTTATAACAATACTTACTAAACAATAAAAGAGAAGATAGAAAAAGAAGCTAATTATAGCGGCCCAAAAAGAGATGATGATAAGAGAGAGTTAGGGCGTGAGTTAGTGAAGGAGAGTGGAGACGGAGGAACGGACAGCGGAGGCGGCGATGGCGACGGTGACGGTTGGAGGATAGAGGTTGAAGAAGGAGGTTGGAAGGAGATAAAGAGAGAGTTAGAAGGGAGAAGAGGGAAGGGAGGCTCTCTGAGGTTAGAGAGTGAGATGAAAAATTAGGGTTTCATATATATATATATAGGGACATTTTCGTATTTTTATGCAAAAATGAAATCTTAAGAATCATTTTAACCAAAAAAAATAAGATTTGTGACCAATTTAATTTTGACCCCGAATCTTTATGGCCAAAAGAATACTTATCCTTCTTTATTCTAGTAATGTTTCTAGGAACCATAAACAAACTAACTCTATTTTATCATCTATCAGATTTGCTAATTCTTTAGGAAAATATTTGTGGGTCCTCTTGAGTCATCAAGGTCGGGCCTTAAGGCTGCCTTTAATGATATGCTTCACAAAAGTCTCAGTAGACTTGCTTTTTGGGAAGGTAGATTTTGTAAATCACAATTACATATGCATGCCAAGTTTGTGTAATTAGGTTTTGATGAATGACAACCATTGTGAAGATGATTAACAACAATCAAAGGATTGAGGATTCAATTGAAAGCAAACAACAACAACAACGAGAAGACCAAGTCCACAAAGATTGAAGACCTTCTTAGTGTCTAGGACTTAGGTAATAAATATTGTCAAGAACCAAATTCAATATCTCTCTCACACACTCACTAAAAATTTGTTTTAAAGAAATGGTTTTACAAAATCTTAAGCCATACAATAGCCGTACAAGTTTTCAAACTTGTTTTACATGCTACATTTAGGTAGGAATCAAGTTTA
>JASCZI010242490.1:6642-17274 GCA_036250425.1 Stylosanthes scabra | reverse complement strand
TTCTTTTTTTATATATATATATATATATATATATATATATATATATATAATAGATTCCAAATGGTTCAAATGACTCTAACATAGGATCTGCGAAGTTTAGATTCGAACATCTTGAATTTAATCATACATAATACGTATACCTAACTTTACTTAATTCTCCGACTATCATACATAAGACTCTTACAACCTTGACACTTGGGAGAAACCTATATACATCGGATACTATTATACGTTGGTTCTCTTGTCTTCCAGAACTCGAACTTGTATCTGAAAAACATGAAAATAATACGGAATGAGAATCCCCGATCCATGGATTCTCAGTACGGTAAAAGCGCCAGAAGTACATAAGGTAAGCTAGCAGGATCCCGCAAGGTGATCCTACTCGGTCACTCAGGTTTTGACGTCATTCCTCACTTCGCTTTACCCTAATCCTTACCTTTCCTCATAATTTCTTATTCCTATCATTCTAATTCCTTCATCATCACTAACATCTTTTCTTAGTTTCTAAGGGGTTGCTAATCCCTATTACTTTCCTCTTTTCATACTTAGAATTTACCGTTTTATTCTAAGCTAGTTCATTTACATCACTTTCTCTTTATCATCTTTTCATTCTTTCCTTAAATCTTCATATTCATCATCACCTCACACCTTAATCCTCACATCTTAATCCTCTATGTTTTTGCAAACACAAACAATTTCACACAAAGACACACATATAATCCAAATATATCAATTTGCAGGTAAACCAACCAAACAATTGCACACCCAACAATGTCACACAAATGCTTATGATGCATGCCTATCCCTATGGTTAATGAGCTCATTTGGTTGGTTATAATAGCCAACCCGACCAATCCAGTATATATCCCGGATCACTCTCAGAACACACATCTCCAAGGACGTTCCTTTACGCCCCATCGCTATATAAAATATACTTCATCGTGGGGGTTTCCATTTGATCAAAATGTATTGTTCTTTCACGACATCGGCGTTCCTTTTACGCCTCATACGCCTGAGAGTCCGCTATTGTTAGAAGCAGGGAAGATGATCCTGAAAGATCCCCTCATTCACTTCATAACTCACGTACATCATATCATCATTCATCTCAAGAGGACCAACCTGGGGTTCTCATCATTCATCATCATTAAAGGGTCACTCAAGAGGCATGACACTATACATGAGAGTCCGCTATTGTTAGAAGCTGGGAAGATGATCCTAAAAGATTCCCTCATTCACTTCATAACTCACGTACATCACATCATCATTCATCTCAAGAGGGCCAACTCGGAGTTCTCATCATTGATCATCATTAATGGGTCATTCAAGAGGCATGACACTATACACAGATGTAATTAAGTTTCGAGAGTAGTGGAAATCATTTCTTAACATTCAAAACATTGAAAACCTAGTTTTCTTCCCACTGAATCGACTCTGATTGGAATGAGTTGACTCTCTGGAGTATTAACATCGAAACATTGAAATCTTTATAGAAATGAATCCACTATGACTTGCCCTGAGTCGACTCTCAAAGCTTGAAAATCTTTAAATTAGAAGGCTTCGCTCGATTCTACCATAGTTGAATCGACTCCCTGCAACTTTGAAAACCCGATTTCAATTCTGTTAAGAAATGAATCGACTCTTGTACTCCTAGAGTCGACTCTTTACACTTAGAAACTTTTCCTTTTCGAAACCAACTCAGGTGAATCGACTCATGAGGGCTTGAGTCGACTCCCTGGAAATTAAAATGTCAAATTTGGCCACTGTCTAGTTTTGAATCGACTCATAGGTCATATAAGTCGACTCTTACCACTCAAAAATGCATTTTCTTCGAAAATACAAGTCCAGTGAGTCGACTCATTGCAGGGTGAGTCGATTTCAATGCAGTAAAACTGCATATTGCAAAACTTCAAATTTTTCTTAAACTTCAAACACTCAAATCTTTTTGCTCTCTTAGCCAAATTCAACCATTTCAAAAACATTTTTTTAACTTTTAAACAAGCTTTGAAAACATATACTTTCCATCCATTTTCTCAAAACAAAAATCAAGTTACAGCTCACCGAAGTTCGCTTAAAAAAACTGTCTTTGGTCAAAACATTTTTCCTAACTCCCCAAACCACTTCTCTTTTATTTCTTTTCTTAAAAACATTGATTGCCCAATCTTAGGCTCTTCAATTAACCATCTCATGCATAGGTACTAAGTCTTTAAAAACCTTTTCATCAATTCATACATCATAGTCATCATACATCATACATTCAATTTTGACTTAGTAAACAATCATTAATTATCAATCATCATTCATTATTCCAACCATCAAACATCATGCACCGTCGTACATCAATCATCAATCATCAATTCATCAATCATCACATATCATCATTCATCAAAGCTTTACTATCATTTTTAACTTATATTCATTTTCTTTTCCTAATTTATTTCACTTTCATTCATTTCAAGGTCAGTCCTAAGTTCAACTAGCCTAGGTTATCATGCTAGATTACATTTTACGCTTACGAATCTTAAACCGTACCTGCACTCCAAACTCAATGCACCCAAGTGTGGTACCTTCACACCATTGAGCATCCAAGCACTTCATCCTCATACCCATCGCTTCTCTTAGCTTCATCAAGCTTCACTTAGCTCCTCTAACCTCTTCACATCCTTATTCATCATCTATTATCACAAAAATAATACAAATCCCAATTTCCTTAATCTAGGGTTCATAAAAAAATCATAAGAGCAAGGGTTATGATTGCATTTACCTTTAACCAACGATATGGGTCATGATTCTTAGCTCATACCCAAACTTGAGCTTCCCTAAAATCATAAGAATCACAAAAACTTAACACCCTTGAAACCCTTAAAATTCACAGATCTTAAGGAGCAGAAATGGGGAAGGATTTTCAAGACCCATATCTCAAAGTTGGTATAGAAACATAGAGGAGGTAACAAGCTTCGCATTAGCCACAAACGGTGAGACGATCGGAGCTCCGGTGTAAAAGTTATGGAGGTTGGAAGTTGGGTGTGAATAGTTGCATACCACTTCCCTTCTTTCTCTTTTCTTTCTTTCTTTCCTCTTTGGCTTCCTCTCTTCTCTTCGAAGAGGAAGAGTGAGATGAGGGATGGGGCTAATGCCCCTTTATTCCTTTAATGAGAGGCAAAACCATAATTTCATGCGTTGGCCCACTTTGGGACAAAACCTTTAGGATAGGTGTTCGTGTTCATGTCTAATATATTTTTAGGAGCTTGGCCATACTTAACTTTCATCTTTACACTTTTCCCGACAGTCCTTAGTCGGTACTGTCACCTTAACTAACAGTTTGGGTTACTGTGCAGCTTAAACTGACAGCCCACTCCTTTCCACTCAGAAAAATCCACTGAATCCAACGATTCCAGCGAATTCCCCAAATTTCTGAGTATATCATCATTTCCTGGCGTAGGGCTTTACCTTACTCATTTCTTTTGCAAACCTTAATTGGATGAATAACCCTCCTTAATTTAGGTTATCAATTTCTTGGGGTTTACATCATCATTCATCTCAAGAGGACTAACCCGAGGTTTTCATCACTTTTCATCATTAAAGGGTTACTCTTGAGGTATAACACTATACATGAGATATAATTAAATTTAGGGAGTAAAGGAAATTCATTTCTTAACAACTAAACCTTTGAAAGCATAGTTTCTACCCAGTGAGTTAATTTAGATTGGAGAGAATCAACTCCCTGGAGCCTTCACTTCAAAAACTGAAATCTGTTCATAAATGAATCCGCTCTGGCTTACCATGAGTCGACTCTCAAAGCTTGAAAACCTTTAAGATGGAAAGTTTGAGTCTATTCCAACATAGTTGAATCGACTCCCTGCAACCTTGTAAACTTCAATTCAATTCGGATCAGAAATGAATCCGCTCTCACACTCCTAGAGTCGACTCTTCACACTTAGAAACTTTTCTATTTCGAAAACAACTCAGGTGAATCGACTCACAGGGGGATTGAGTCGATCCCCTGGAACTTAGAAATTCCAATTTGGCTACTAATTAATTATGAATCGGCTCATAGGAAATCTGAGTCAACTCACTAAGCTTCAAAACTTATTTTCTTCGAAATCATAGGTCTAGTGAGTCGACTCGTTGCAGGGTGAGTCGATTTACTGCAACAAAGTTAAACTTTGTAGAATTTAAAACTTTTCTTAATACTTTAACATCCAAAACTTTTCACTAACATAGCCAAATCAATTCATTTCAAAAACATTCATTCACCTTTAAAATAAGATTTGATATCATATACTTTTCATTCATTTTCTTGAAATGTCCATCCATTTACGGCTCATTGAAATTCGCCTAAAATCAGTTTTTGGTCAAAACCCAAAACATCAATTTCAAATCCAAAACCTTTTTCCTAACTTCGATAACACTTCACTTTCATTTCTTTTCTTAAAAATATTCATTGCCCAGCATTAGGGACTTCAACTAATCATCTCATGTATAGATATAGTAAGTCTTTTCTTAAAACATTTTCATCAATAAATACATCATCATCATCATCATCCATCAAGCAATTCATTTTGATTTAGTACACATTCATTAATCATCATACATCATACATATTCATCATTTATCAATCATCAAACATCAACATTCATCAATCATCAAGGATCATCAATCATCAATCATCAAACATCAAACATCAAACATCATCATTCATCAATCATTTCATCATTCATTTCTCATCAATTCTGGCATGCTTAACATTTCTTCATTTATTTTCCTAGCTTCCTTTCATTTTCATTTATTTCAAGGTTTGTCCTAAGTCCAACTAGCCTAGGTTATCATGCTAGATTACATTTTACATTAATGAATCTTAAACCGTATTTGGACTCCAAGCTCAACATTCACATAGGTGGTTCCTTTACACCATTGAGCATCCAAGCACATTTTCATTATACCCATTGCCTCTATGAGCTTCCTCAAACCTTCTACCTCGTCTAACTTTTACCCATCATCAATCATCATCTATAACCACAAAATCCCCAATTTCTTAAATCTAGGGTTCATAAAATTGATAAAGACAAGGGTTGTGATTGCATTTACCTTTAATTAACGTTATGGGTGATGATTCTTAGCTCATACTCAAGTTTGAGCATCCCAGAACATCAAGAATCACAAAAAACTCAACACCCACAAAACCCTAAAAATTCGCAGATATTAAGGCTGAGAAAAGAGGAAAAAAATTCGAGTTTTTTACTACTTTGTTCAGATAGGAAGGAAGAGGATTGAACGAGCTTCGCGTAGCCGCAAAAACAATGCGTCAATCGGAGCTCTGGTTTGGGAGATATGGAGGTTGGAAGGTGGTGGTGAATAGTGTTTTCCACCACACCTCCATCCCCCTTTCTCTGCTTTTTTCCTTCGAAGGAATGAAGAAGAGAATGAAGTTGTATTTTGGGGCATTGGCCCCTTATTCATTAATTACGCGGATAATTGTAATTTCATACATTTGGTCCACTTTGGACCAAAATATTTAAAATAGGTGTCTGATAAACCCCATTTCGATGGATTATTTCATATCATAAATTGACTAATTGTCAACCTCTCACCACTTAAATACTTGAAAAACAAGCATGCTTGCGTTTAATCGTTCCTTAGGGCTGTAAATGTAATTATCTGCTATTTTAGCCAAATTTTACTTGTTTTAAATCGTTTCCCATTCCGCACGATGCCTTGATGTGTGCGTTCAAGTGTTTCAGGCTTTAACAGGAAAAGTTCGGAGCGGAAGTGGCTAAAAAGGGTGAGAGGAACGAGAAGATCGCGAAGAAAAGCTTGGAGGCCAAATCCAGAGCCTATGCGTACGCATTGCCATGACTTGGGCTTCACGTCCAAGCTGGAACCGGACCATATGCGTACGCACCAAAGAGGCCTATGCGTATGCACTAGTGGCCAGATTTGTGCCTATAAATAGAGGAGACCACACCCAAAACACCATTTCTCTAGTTTAGTTTAGTTTAGGATTCCATTAGTTTTTTCCATTTCACTAGCCAAACATTTTACTGTTTTTATCACCTGTTTTATATACTGTTACTCTGCCAATTTTAATTCCGAATTATTTAATCATACTGCTGTTACTCTGTCCGTTTACTTTCTACTATTTTGTCATTACGTCTTGCCGTTATGCTGCCTGTTTAATTTCCGCAATTATGATTCCGTACGTAGCGAGTAGTGACCATAGTGACTCAGCTATGGGTTGAAATGTGCGAATGACCTTAGCTGCTGATCCCTAAGGGCAACGGATGGGAGGAACGGAGTTAATTTCGATGCCGATAACGCTACGCCCCTGCCAACAGCATGGGAACCTTAATGATACAGACTCAATTCGGTGCAAGTTGCACTACTGGTGAGTTCTTCCTGGTGACGCGGGATTTACTCGAGTTCTGCTGTAAGACCTAGGTCCCCCGCTGTTGTGCATGCCTAGGACATTCGGATAGGGGTTAACTCCGCCACCCTGTGGTGGTTAGTTTCCTTTAAGTGACAGTCCATCAAATCTGGGATCGGTAGTGATCATAGGGACGTACAGTATTTCAACCCATGGCCGGGCACTCTTTAATCTACTGCTATTTTTAATGTTTTCTTACGCTCTGCTCTCAACAAACAACCGCAACCAACCGCGATATTTCCTCAATCAAAAACAAACCTCTGTTTCTGCTTCCTAGGGAAAACGACCCGAGTCCAGTACTCGGTATTTTCAAACATGGTTGCATCTCTGTGACACCTTTTTAACTAAATTTGGCATGGTTCCCTTGACATTGGTTCGGAGCTATATGCAACGAAACTCCACTTTTTTGGACCGGTCTCGGGGCCGCTATCAATGTCCATGTTCGTGTCCTAAATATTTTGAGGAACGTTTCTATATCTTCACTTTCATCTTATACTTTTCCCGACGATGCTCGGTACCATTAACGGTACGAGTTACGGCGCAGCTTAAACTGGCTGTATATACTACTTCAGTTGGAAAAATTCACTGAATCCAAATATTTCAGCGAAATTCCCTAATTCCGAGATTAACATTTTCTTATAATTTTTTGGGCTCTAATTACATTAGTTCATTTATTTAGATTAATTAAATAGTTTAATTATTTATTTTGACTAATTAAAATTTTGGGTTTTACAAACAGCCTCCCAGCCTGGTGATCCCTACTCGGCTAAGCCATACCTGATACCTACGTTATGTTACACAATAACATATAAAATATATGAATTAAATAAAAGTTTCGACACATATAGATAACATTTAATGCTTGCACAGAAAAAATTATGATGCTTACCTCCGTGCCAGTGGAAACATGGGCACATCTAACTCAGACGGACCCCAAGTAGGGAATCTATGGCATATCTAGCTCTCAAGAGCAGCACACATCCTCCTAAATCTGTGGTGGTGCGGCACACATCCTCAAAAAAATTATAATGATCTGTACATGTTAGATAGTATGCACAAGATACAAATACTCAAGAGGGGGTGAATTGAGTATTAAAACAACAATGATAAATTTTCCCAATCGCAATCGCAATTGAGAAGTTCAACTAACCACCAAGCTTCAAAGGGTGCTTGATAAACCACTACAACAAGAGCCTTTGAGATACGCCTCACGGACTAGATCACCCAAATACTAACCCACTCCACTCGAAGTTATCCCAACTTCAAAAATTTTCCTTGAGTGCTTAGTATTCTCTACGGATCCTTACCGACTATAGTGTATACTCAAATCTCAACCTTACAAAGAAGAGCTACACCGCTCTCCTTTCACAATTCAACGAATTGAAAGATTTTTGAATGCTCTCTTAAAAGAGTATGTGTTTACAAATGAAGTACTATGAACCAAATGTGTATATCTCTCAAATTGTGTATAATAACACTTTAGAAATGATATGAAAATCAAGTATAGTAACAATATAGGTTTGGAGAGAATTTTCTTATGAAATGAGTTCCAAAAACTTGTATTTATAGACTCCCAAAAGCATAGAGCCGTTGGGGTGTGAATGGAATCAAATCATTTTGTCAAACTAGCCGTTTTTCTTGTTTTTAGTCTATCTGCATCGATGCACACCTCTCTGTATCCATGCAGATACTAGCCGTTGCCAAAATATTTGAATTTTGGCCTTGCTGCATTGATGCACTTCACCATTGCATCGATGCAAGCTTACGTTTGTCATCTGCATCGATGCAACTATCATGTGCATCGATGCAAGTGACCAAAAATGGCCTAAAAAACGTTTTTGAACATCTAGAATTGATTTTAAACTTGTTATAATCAATCCTTATGTTTTTGTACTTTTGAAAACAAGTTTCTAAACCATTTGGCTAGCATCTTTTGCAATCATTTTATAAGATATCTTTTTCAAAAAGAAATTTTAGTGAGTGTGTGTGAGAGATTTTAACATATGGTTCTTAACAAGAAATTACCCAAGTCTTAAGAGACTAAACCGTCTTCAAATCTTTTGCGGTCTTCGATTTCTTGTAGTTTGTTTGTTCTTTTTGCTTTCAAAACTAAATCCTCAAATCCTTTGTTGGTTGTCATTCATCAAAACCTAAAACATAACCTTTGCATACAAACAACATGGTTTACAGTACGTCCATTCCAGCACTACAGAACCCCATGAAAACTGACGGCATTTGTCAAAGTCCGGTATGAGTGGCAACCAGCTGATATAAACCAAGTTGTTCGACTTGTCTAAGAGTAGGCAACCCCCAATCAGCATCGCAAGATAACACATGGTACTACCTCAATGTGTGCTCATCTGTGTCTTCCGGAATGTGTTGTAACCTCTTCCAGAGCCACGTAATCTTAATAGAAAAGCTCTCCTTCCTAGTCTTCTGGATTGACCGGTGGCCTCCCGCCCAGGAACTTCTCGACCCAATCCCATGTCGAGTGCTGGTAGTGGGTCTCAAAGTCTCTCATGGCCCCACCCACTTGATCTAAGCGAGTTCATAATCCAAGATGGTAGGCCACATTCTACAAGGTGATTGTGACCTAACCCCAAGGCATGTGGAAGACGTGAGTCTTCGGATGTAAATGTTTGACGAACGCTGAAATCAGCGTGTTGTCAAAGAAGAAGTCTGTGAGCATCATAGCCTGCCCAAACCCCGCATCCCTGAAAAAAGGCATCAACACCTCTGGAGAGGCCATGGTGCGGTTGACTTGGCACAAACATAGAAACATGTAATACTTTCCAAATGCATTTTGGAAATTTTATTGATATGGAGATCTAATTTGAGTAATAATAAAATAAAAGGAACTCACCAGGGATAGGTACAACATCAGTGCCTTGTTGAAGTACCCATGCTAATGCCAACTGGATAGGGCTACATTGGTGCTTCTTACCAAGGCTTTCCACTCGCTCGTATATATTCTTGTTCTTCTCCAAGTTTTGTGCTTGGAACCGAGGATGTCTATTCTGATAATGAGTTATAAACGAACCACTTTAAATTTCTTCTTCCAATATGTAATTTATGATTTTGCTAGATTCTACTTCAGTCCTTAACCATTTGTTCAAAGGTGAAGCACCTCTCTAAAATTCGAAAATCCCTAATCAATTCACGACTACATTTAAGTAACTGGTCAAAACAGCATCCATAAATGATGACCTGATGATGTGTCCGGGGCTGCTTAGACTTTTAATAGGCTGCTTAAACCAGAGGCCGACTAGGAATTTTTAAATTGTGGAGGAGTATTTTGTGATTCGGATAAATGGTCAGGATTGAAAAATCATTTACGTAATCTTATGATATGCATTAGAAAATCAATGTAATTAAAAATTACAAATGTATTTTTACCAGAAAACTAGATGCAAGCAATTGTTCAAGAATTCCTCTATAATCAAATCACTTAAGTATTCTCTATTTTCTTATGCTATGGCACACATAAATTTCTCTTCAAATAAGAGTGAGATAATCGTTCAAATCAATTTTGAATGAATAGTTCTATGGAACCAACGTTAGGGAGCCATACAAGATTAGTTATCATCTAAAATTTATATGAGTTATCATCCGTAACTATGTGTTAGCTCCCTATTGGTTATAATATATTGGCTCCCTAGTTTTTTTCATTTTGAATATAAGAAATAAATCATGAGATATGAAAATTTCATAGCTGATAAACTAACTAACTAACTAACCTGCAAAGAGGAATTATTTCATTCTCAACTTCACAGCTCCAAAGGGACCACTCTATTTGTATGGCAGTAATTGGATGAACCGCAAGTGCCCTTCTTATTATGTCTGGGCTAACTAACTAACCTGCAAAGAGGAATTAGCCTCTTCCACTAGCTTCTTAAGTTCACCCATCTATGAATGGAACAAAATTAAAATTACACTAAAATCCATTCAAGTTTTCTTTTTTTTTTTTTTAATTTCTTACAGAATTTCTCGAATGCCAAACCAAGGATTCATCTGCAGCTGCATTTTAGCATTTGTCACTGGTCATTGAATTGGTGCGCACACAAGACAATATTTAACTCCAAGTACTTATTTAAACGAATAAGTGAACTAACTAACCATAACTAATCCAATTATTGTTCACTTAATAAGTTTTTTTTTAGTGAGTGCTTCCATAAGGTACATATTATAGGAAGCGGATCAGGTATAATCGA